>QEOT01123141.1:0-48081 GCA_003123785.1 Pterocarya stenoptera | reverse complement strand
TGAATGTTGTAATTGGACAACTTTGGGAGCCAATATCAACAACACGCTTGTCAAGTAGCCATTAGTTAGCCCCAAAAGACAAGTCAGAATCGTCACCGGAATCTCCGTACGGAAGAATTTGGGACCATGCAAGCATCCCAAGAAGAGAGGAAAGAACAGCAACCTTATAACACAGCCCCAAATTGCGACTTTTGCATTTTCGAGGAGATATACTGCAGTCAGAGACTTTCCAACCAGATCAAACACATTGTAGCCAGTGATGAGGAGAAGCGAGTACCAATCCTTGAGAATTTGTGAGTGCACATCCTCTGTGATATATCCCGGAAATATTGCCAAAGTCACAATATAAATGAGGACAACGCCAAATCCATACCACTTGACCATTCCAACTATGTGCCATAAAGTTGCTCTCCATGCAGGCCCAGTCAGGGGACCCTTCTCTTCTTTCTCCTCATTTACAGCCTGAACTTTCAACTCATTGTAGTACTTAATAACTGGAAGTCTGTGAGCTACGTTGTGAAAACCAATGCATATTACCATAACCACGATACTAACAGCAAAATAGAGGTTTGCACTGCTTCTCAGGCCATCTGAATCTTGTGAGTATACAGCTTTGGTTATGATCCGCAGAAAAGAAACAAGGACCCCTGGGAATCAACAATTTGCAAAAGCTGTGTAACTAAACTCTCTCAGATGAGATTGTTTGAACTTGTAGATTAGGCAATGAACATCTCAAGTTTAACCGTTATAAATAGCATAGATTACTCTGCTTTAAACCCTTAGCCCTCGTTTGTTTTCGCAGATGAGATGGGATGAGATGAGTTAATATTAAAATTAAAAAGTTGAATAAAATATTATTAGAATATATTTTTTTAATATTATTTTTATTTTGAGATCTGAAAAAGTTGAATTATTTATTTTATTTTGTATGGAAATTTAGGAAAATTATAATGATTAGATGAGTTGAGATGAACTGTGAAAACAAATGAGGCCGAGGCCAAGACTCTTGTACTGACCTTCTAGTTGTTGGGAAAAAAAGCACAGCAGAATAAATAAAAGTGAAAATAAAAGAACAACCCACTCACACAGTGACATCAAGAATTTAACGTGGTTTGGCAACTGCGCACATCCACAGAAAAAAGCCTCACTAATAATAGTGGAACACAAAAAAATATTACAGAGGAGGATGACACTCCACTCAACTCAACTCTCTTATTTTTCTCTTAGTGTTCTACCAACTCTCTCTCTATTTTCTTTCTCTTCGTTGATGCTCAACTGATCAACTGATGTGCCTTGAGGCTCTCACTGGAGTCAATTTTTAGGAGAACACACAGACCTTGCCTGTATGACCACATTCCCATTTGCAGCCGCAAAGTGAATAATGATATTTGATAGACTGTTCTAATCCGAGAATACACTAAATTAGGGTAATAAAAAAGGTATTTTTTTTTTTTTTAAATATCAACAAACACATCTACTTGACCAGTGTAAAATTTCATAAAAAGGGTTCTAAGAAAAACATATTTCGCTTTCCTTTTGATATTTAGCATTTGATACAGAAGAAATTGAAATTATTAGTAATAAAGAGTGTCTAATCACCTGAAGCGGCTGTGCCGGCAACAACAGCCTGCATGTAGCGCTCGGGCAACTCACCGGCGGCGCCAATGACCCCACCCTGGACCAACGCATCGGCCAGACCACAGAGCGCTACCGCCCCGACAGTGACGTAGAAGCCGTCGTACAACCCGACCTGGCCCTTGATGTAGACGACGTCCATTACGGGGACGACGAGCAGGCCGAGGACGAAGATGCCGAGGCCAACGTTGATCCGGACAAAGGCGTCGGACTTGTGGGCGTAGAGGATGATGATGAGGAGGCTGAAGAGGCCGACGAGCATGTAGGCGACGGCGAAGATGCGGTCGACGCTGGCGTCCGGGTAGAGGTAGGAGAAGTAATCGACGGCGGTGATGAAGGCGTTCCATGGGAGGAGGTAGCCGCAACCGAGGGTGAAGTAGATTATATAGGCCAAGTGGAATGCGTCTTTGGTGGCCGTGGTTGTTCTGGCTATGGTTGTGGCGGTGGCCGGGGCGTCGGAGGATAGGAGGAGGATTGATTCGGAATCGCCATCGGTGGTTTTACCGGAGAAACCCATCGGAGATCCAAAATAACGTAGATCTTTGAATCTCGCGAATCACGTGGATCAGGGGTGGGTTCGATCTGCCCACTGGATCTTACGGCTGCAACTGCTTGGGATATCTGGCTGCTTTGGTTGATACTGGCACGCCTAATAAACGACGTCGTCCCTGCTTGGGAGCGATGTATGCTCGAGAATGGAGAGATGCGCTTAATTCTTTTTTGAACTAATTAATGTTCATATTCATTCTGCCACGTGTTGATAGTGAAGCAGTAGATTTTTATGTCGCTCCATATATATTATTTAAATAAATAATTATAAAATATGTCATCATCACAATTATTATTAAAAATACAAAAAATTTAAACCTTATTATAATAGTACTTCTTAATCATAACTTTCATATTTTTATAACAATAAGAAGTTAGTTATTTTACAATTTTATAATAAAACATTAATTTTTCAAAAATATTGAGAAAGCAAGTTCAACAATGGAGCTGGTACAGAAAATAAATAAAGAAAAATAATTTGTATAAATTTTATGTAAGTTCTTATAAAAGAATGGACTCTACCTTAAAAAAATATATAAAAAAAAATTATTCTTTCATTAATAAAACTTAAATTTTATAAAAAAAACTTGTATGTAACGAAATTTAGACCGAGTGTAGATAAAAATAAGCGTGGAAAAGCAAGAGTGTGGATGGCGGGCTATGTAGATGTGGTAGATGGTACCTGACCGTCTCCACAGACGCTTCGTAGCACTCAACACGTGTGGTTCAATATCTGACATTGACGTTTAGTTTAAGGAAGCAACTGGTGGAGAAATCCAACTACGTGGGATGCTTTGGAAATTGGATCGTGGATTCGTGTGTTGAATCAAAGTGGCGACATTATTTTCGAGCAAGGATATACATAATATATTTCATTAAACATATTTTAAAATAAGAATATTTTTATGAGTTATTTTATAAAATGTTTTTTATTTTAAAATATAGATATGTAAAATGTTGTTTAAAGTGAGGTGTGTTTATTATTATTATTTTTTAAATCGAAATACTATATTTTTTTAGTACTATTTTATCTTTCAAATATAAATTTTTTTATAAGCTTTATAAGATTATTCAATGTTGATAATTGATACGGTTACAAAGCCTCTGGCTCTTCTTTTTTTTTTTCTTCTTTTCTTTTTTCTCCCTTCACTCATCCTGCTGCCCACCCTTTGGATCTCTCTCCTCAGTCCTACATTTCCATTCCAAAAAAAGGAAATGTCCCTGTCGTGGTTTGCAGTTTTTTTGAAGGAATTGTTTCATTATTTGAGATGGTCTATTCCCACTAACAGTGGAAGAATACTTTTAAATATGAGTTTAACGATCCCAGGTTGTAAATATCCTGAACGTACATCTCAGTTATATTCATTTTTTCATACGATAATCTTGTGTATACCTACAGGTGAGGAGGGCTCCAAAGTCGGAGATTGATAATTCTGGCGAGGACGATAGGGACGAGGCCAACTACAACTACAAATAGCCAAGAAAAAAATTCCAAGTGGTGAAAACTGTGGGTAAATGGCAAAGTTATACACGAATGTCAATTTAGAGGAAGAAGGAATGACAGAGCTACATGAATGGCAGCTTTAAGGGAAGAAGGAATGGTATTGTTTCTAAGTGGGATCTTACGGGATGGACGGGAATGGCAGAGTTTTGGAGTGGTCTGGAAAGTTTTGGAACAGGATTCTTGGGAAGAAGGAACCATAATGGCATATGATTATGCCAAAGAAGGAACGTGAAGTTAATGACTCAATTAACTAAGTTGAAGTTGGAGTGGGTTGAGATCCAGTTAATATGTGATAACTGTTCTACTGAGTCATTAGGGGTGACAAAGAGGTCTAAAAAACTAAAAAGTCTTGTTGCTTACAGTAAAGGTATGCTAGTTTTTAAGAGGAAACAATCATCAATTGAGAAGGTAGTAAATCGGTTGAAAGCAAGGAAGACTCAAAGGAAGTCAGTTAGTTTTTTTAGTTTGAGTTTCTAATTATATTTTGTAATCTATCGACATTAATTATATGTCTTGGTGTTTTTAACAGAAGAATAGGCCACGTCTAGATAGAATCGTTGTCGCAGATGTTGGCTCGCTTAGTTTGCCTGAGCAGGATTTTCCTATAGCCTCTACTGCTTAATCAATTGTGATATTGTTCATTTCTTTTTTAATTATATAATATTGATTCTTTGAAGATATTAATTGTAGTAGGTATTTTGTCTTCTCTTGATTAGTACAATCATCTTTCCAACTCTTGGACGATGTTAACTCTTGTACTACTTTTACATATCAAAATTTAGACATTGATATCCGTACGTATATTAAATTAATTATGCTGAAATTAAATTTTACTCAATATAGTATAATCACTAGTGTAACACTATATTGCAAGTTTGAGATTATAGATCCATTCTTTTAACGTCATTTTGCAAGAAAGCTGCTAAATTAAAGTAGCCAATGATGTACTTGTTTAATATGGAAGGTAGATATATATTAATGATATGAACTCGTGGGAATGAAATCCCTTAAATCTATAATGAATTTGAAAACTTATTCAAGAAAGCCAAAATCAAGTAAATGAAAAATTTAGTCCCGTTTAGGAATTTGTTTCAAGAATCTAGATTATATGAAAATTTAGACCCGTTGAAAAACCTATTTCAAAAACCTAAATTATAAGAAAGAATGCCACAAAGGTTGTGATTTGCCTTTGATAAGTTCATAAGTTTATTCAAGAACAGGAGTAGATAAACTCAACTCACAATGAATAAATTCATCAAATTTCATAAATTTTTTAAAATGAGGCTACAAAGAGTATTTAAACCAAAACTTAATTAAAACCCTAACCAAAATAAAACCCTTTCCTCCAAAAATATCCTTGAATGATAGTATCGCGGCTACAGTAACTTGGCTACAATACTTCTTGAAACCCTAGTTCAACAAAATAAAATATATGTGGGTCAAATATCCTTAAGTCCAATTATTCTAAATTAATAAAATAAATCCTTTAAATGATTTAAACAAATTGAAAGCCTTCAATAACAATAGGCCAAAACAATAATTCTAAGTCATGTCTTCCACAACTTGTATCAAGTGGATCAAAATTTGTTCTTTTTCTTTAAAGCCAATCTTGTGTGTTGGGCTATTACTAGCTTCATCCTAAGTGATTATACCAATCTTTGCATTGCTTCCTTGATCTTCTTAGCTCTTGATCTTGTTTTTCAACTTATTCTCTTTTTTTCTTAAGGTCTCAGCTTCACCCTTATCTTTTTTCCTCTTATTTTTTTCTCTCTCATTTTCAACCTCATTATTTCTTTTTTTTTTCAATCTCACATTTATCTTGCTTTTTAGCTCACTCTCACTTTCATTTTTTTTTTTTATCAACCTCACTTTTGAGTTTCAGTTGGCTCCCATAGATTTGTGTTGGAGTTAAAGTAGCAAGTTTGATTGTTTTTTCATCATTTTTAAAATTGTACATGTCCCTTAACCCATCATGGATCACCTTCCTATCATACTGCCACGGCTTCCCCAACAAATATGGTCAGCATGCATAGCATTACATCACAAAGCACCACATCTTGATATTTTTCAATTGAAAAAGAAGTTAGTACTTGCTTATTTACCCTAACCTCTCAACAATCACTCAACCACTGCAACTTTTATGGTTTAGGGTGTTGCAAGGTAGGTAAATTCAATTTCTCAACTAAAGTAGTATTAGCTAAATTAATTACAACTCCTCCCATCAATGATCATACTATATATCTTGTTGTTGATGTAACATCTAGTATGATGTGACATCTAGTATGAAAAATGTTCTCGCTCTGCTGCTTTTTATCATTCATCTTAATTTGTGTATTGAGAGCACACCTGGTAACAAGAGACTCACCATACTCTTCATTCTTATACTTATCTTCAATACTAGGCTCACATCTCCTCCTATTTCTCTCACGTTGTAGTTTTCTACACACTACATCTCGTTAATCCATCTTATCTCTCACTTCACCAAACACTAAGTTCAACCGCTTAAACTATTGTTGCATGGCTTGCAATACAAAGGATGAGTTATCTGTCATTTTCTTTGGTGATGAATCACTTATATAAGACATCGTAATGTGCTGCACAGAAAGAATGTTAGTGGAAAACCTCACACACTCCCTTACGTGTTTAGACTCGAATAATGACACACTACTCATGTTTCACTCTTAATTAATTTTTTTTTTCCAAATAATAGTCTTACACTCTCATGCCTTTTACCTCAATAGTTTTCCCACTCAAGTTTTTTAAGAACTAGTTGAACTAAATTAAGACAATACAACCTTGTATTATGGGAACCAACAAATAGGTTAAAGAAATAAGGAAGGAATAAAATGATACGAGATTCAAGAAATTTATACGAGGAAAAAAGTAATTATAAAACAAGATACCAACTAGAAAGATGTATTCAGCTCATTTGATGATAAAGCTCAATTAACAAATGTCTTTCTTTCTCTTTGTTATAACTATGTAACAACCTTTGAATATGCGACCCTTTCTTTTTTAATATTTTTTTTCATTCTTTTTTTTTCCTTTTCCTTTTCATTCTTTTCTTATATCTAATTCAATCACAAACATCAATATTCAATTGTGAAAATCAAGCAATTGAATTCAAACACATAAGAACTGACAATGAAGTAGAAGAGAATCAATGGAAAGACACTCCAAGCAATTGACAAACTTAGAAATGCAAAATATCCTAAAATTTTGAAACCCTAGGTGATGCAAATTTCAGCAAAACTAAAAATCTTAAGAATTTCAGTTGTCTATTTTTTATTTTTTTTTGGCAATCCTAGAACAATGAAGCCCTAAATTAAATTTAAAGATGCAAGAATTAAAATATAGAATCATACCTGATTGGAAACCTTGCTTTGAATGCCAAATGATATGAACTTATGGAAATGGAATCCCTTGAACCCACAATCAATTTAAAACTCACTTAAAAAAACCAAAATCAAGCCAATAGAAAATTTAGACCCATTGTAGAACTCGTTTCAAGAACCTGTTTCAAGAACCTAAATTATAAAGAAAAACATACAAATGTTGTGATTTGCTTTTGATAAGTTTAGAAGTTTATTCAAGAACAAGAGGGGATAAACTCAACTCACAGTAAATAAGTTTATCAAATTTCATAAACTTCTTAAAATAAGGCTACAAAAAATATTTAAATCAAAATCTAATTAAAACCCTAGTCAAAATAAAGTCATTTCCTCCAAAAATACCCTAAATGAATAGTGTCATGGTTACAGTAAGTCAGAAACTTCTTGAAACCCTAGTTCAATAAAATAAAACATATGTGGGCCAAGTATCATCAAGCCCAATTATTCTAAATGAATAAAATAAATTCTTTAAATGATTTAAACAAATTGAAAGCTTTCAATAACGATAGGCCCAAACAATAACTCTAAGTCATGTCTTCCACAGCTTGTATCAAATGGATCAAAACTGGTTCTTCTTTTTTAAAGCCCATTTTGTGTGTTGGATTTTTGCTAGCTTTATCCCAAGTGGATTGTACCAATCTTTGCATTACTTGCTTGATCTTCTTAACTCTTGATCTTGTAATTGGCCCATCTGAAAATTGTAAAGGATAGGTCCATGTTGGTACCCATCAATTAAGATGTTTGATACCTTAATTAAGCTGAGCACTATCTTAAATTTACTGTATAGTAGAGTGTATTGATGTCTATGTGCAGATTTCAGTTATTTATGTTCATTTTGCTGATTTTGGTGTTAAGTTGGTGGTATTGTTTGTGATATGACAGTTTTGGAAGATTCTTGAATCCAGTTACTTTATACCCACTGTTCATATTTGAACAAAGGAATTTAGATCTTTTGCATAATTGTGAGGTAAATAAATTGTTGTTGGGATTTATATAATCTTTCACTGTCTTTTATCTTATACACTACAAATGATATGAATTCATAAAAATCATAGCAAAAATTGTTGATAGTGCTAATGTAAAAATTTGGTAGCCCCTTTGCATACTGCCCTAAGTCCGAATCTATTTATAGTTTTGACATGTTGGTTTGGCCACACATTATTTATTTATTTATTATGTTTGTGTAACAAAGATAAGGCGCATGTATATTATTTATTTTGGCTTTTACTTATTATTTAGTTATTTTAATAATTGGTTTAGAACTTAATCAAATCCACCATGAATTGTGTGAACTTGTAAAACTAACATATATCTTTCTTCTTGCCAAAAAGAAATATGAGAATAAACGTTTGAAATTTTACAGATCGATGACAATGGTTTTGACACAAATGAAGGGAATGGAAATATGGATCTCAAAGTATCAAAGGATGGACTGACTTTTTAATCGGAAGAAGAAAAAAGAAAAGAGGAAGAAATGGATTGTGCATTTATCATTCATGACACCTATTGGATGTATGTGAGTGTGGTGGACTAGCAAGGATAATCAGATCGTAATGGATGAAAAATATATATTTTTTTTTTGTCAGATTGTAATAGTGCTAATGTACCTGTCATGAATTGTGTATTTGAGAGCTTGAGAAATGTATTTGTCAAGTTTTAATTGAATCAGTGATTTGTCAGTCTTGACACATTAAAATGACGCAACTATATTGCTTGCTTATTGATATACCAATCTTGACATATTATGTTTGTGTTGATGTATCTGTAAGATGGTAAGAGGTTTGGCCTAAGAAAATGGCAGCATCCTTGATGCTAGTAGACAATGTTCCGAAAAATATACTACCCTTTTAAACTGATCACAACGATGCCACAGTGACATGTAATAATTACTTTGAAGCCCAAACAAAAGATCTCATTACAAACAAGCCAGGTATTAATATCATAATATTTTGGGCCCAAGATTCTTGGCTATGTTCATATATCTATGGTGGCAACCATACCCAAGTTTGTTGCAATTAAGCACAACAATGACTAAAACGAAAGCCGTGGACAAAAAAGGACAAGTCACCCACACACAATGCCATATGAACCATGATGCCATTGTTAAAATAACATGATTACAACTACCCATGTTCCAACAATCTAAATATACAATTCAAATCCATACACAAAAACACAAATTTCGATTTGACTGACATCAACTTCAACTTTACAAAATAACTCACAGTACAGTATGATATATTTTGGTAGCATTAATCGATCGCCATTATCACTCTATGCCTAGATACTTGCTCATATATTAAATGACTTCACGTAGCTTCTGCATCCAATAGTTCATTTAACACCCACAGTCATTCTCCTATAGTCATACCATATTTGAAGAGTTCTAGATCAACCCAACAACAAAAATTGCTCAACCGCCCAAGCTACATAATAAAATTAGACCAAACCATTAGTTGAACATTGTTCATATTAACCTTCTTCACAGAAACATGCAAAAAAATATTGAAAATACAAAACTAAACAACCAAAGAACCTTCTCCTCAGCAATATCAAACGACTATGAATTAATATAAAGAAGAACAAACCTGCAAGGAGATAGAATTGGTAGAATGCAAAACATTGTATGAAAAACTATTTTTTTTTTTTAAATGTAGAAAAAGTTTTCATAGTTCCTTCTATTTGGTGTAGTTTAAAATTTTAGTGGAAATAATCATTTTCATAATCAATGAAGAATTATAATGAAGTTGGGAGCAAAAGGAAAACAAGAACTGATTTTCTAAATTATTTATACAGCTTCCCCTAATGAATCAATATACTTTTCAGTGTGTATAAATCAATTTATACTCTCTTCAACAAGCAAGTCATTTTATCTACCTTAAAATCATGCTGAAGATCCAAATTCCTTTGTTTGAATATGAACATCGTGTAGTAACTTAATTCAAGAGTTTGCACCAAAACTAAATGAGTGAAAACGTAAAGAGGATACAACCCAGCTATAAAACCAAACAAAAAAGAAAAACGTTGGAAAATAAAAAGTACCTAGAAACCCAAAAATATTATAGAGAAGCTTGGATAATTGTAGAGTTTAATGGCAAAAAATGCAACAAATCCAAAAGCCATTTTATTCCAATTCTACTAAGTTGGTTTGCACATTTGTTCAACTACTGGTAGCATATTGTCTTCCTAGCCCTCAATAGGCATCTTCTTTCATCTTTTATTCTTTTTTTTTTTAATTTAAATTTCAAGTGACTATTGAAAATATATAGACTCTTGAATTTGGAATATAATGACCATTCTAAGCAAACACATTTCCAAATACAACAAGCAGAATCCTCATCTCATTTTTGTCAATACCATACAACATTAAAGCATGGCAACAAGAGAATAAATACTAATTTATCCGGTGAGACACATCAAGCTAAAACAAGGCCTTATAGCCATCAATAATCAAAATCCAACATCACATACAAACATGTTGGCCAGGTTTGCTTTCCAACCACAACAACATGGTTGAAATATGACAGCTTACCTGCCAATTCTTACAAGTAAAAAATTATCTGCCATAATTTTTACGCTTACGACAAGTCTTTAGGCTTGCTTTCAGACGACACCAACATATTGGATCGTCATATGTTGATTTAGAAGCTGAGCTTGAAATGGAATTTGTGGACACTTCACACTAACAAATCTATCACAAAGCAAATGAAGCCATGCTGGTTAAAAAACTAACAAATAAACTTAAATGAAGAGAAGACAAAATTCTAAGCGTAGATGTAGTGGTGTAAATAAACGAAGTCATGCTAGTAAAAACACTAAGAAATTGTGACTTTTGGGCATGAATGTGAACCACTCCTGGTTCTGTTTGTTTGTCTGCCCAAGTACTGTAGTTGGTCCCTCTAGTACAATTGTAAGTTGCCTTAAGTATGAACAAGACAAAATTTCCACTAGGTTTTGATGAATCATGTCTTTAATAGACTATGCTAATTAGGTCTATACTAAGTACATAGGAAATGAATCATGTCATTTATATTCTGGGTTAATTTGTCTATTATCAAGGGCAAGTTTGATTTCACAATTTCTGAGAATTTTTTTACAGCAATGCTGGATACAACCACACGAGGGAATCACGGCAGAATCGAAAAAAAGAATAAGAAAAAGCACAGTTTTCATTTCCCCTACCCAAAACCCGAAAACAAACCAAATTCTTTTGTATCCCTCCAAATCACAGACCCTTCATCTTCCCTAACTCACTGATATCCCCCAAAATCACAAAGACCCTTCGTCTTCCCAACTCACAGTCTTCCCCAAGTCCATGGAACCAAGATCAAATCCGAAGTAGAGTCCGAGCAACTCTTAAGCGGAATCAGCGACACAAACGAAAGAGGAATGCACGACAGGTTCCTCTACAAAATGGCGTAACTGCCAAGCCGCGAACCACCCTCTCACCACCATAAGCCACCTCAAAGCATACCTCCTCCTTCCACGGTTCTCGTGAACCAGTCACTCGTCCACGCAAGTCCAACGGTTTCAACCACCATGTCAGTCTCCTCCACAGTGCAACGTCAAGATCCTCCACAACCCCCGCCCTACACCACCGACACTCAAGCCAACATTGGACGTTCAAGAGGCCCCTATTTTTGCACAAAAAACAGAGCACTGGGCTCTCCGACAGGCATGGCACAAGAAGACAACCGAGAAGGGTGGAGAAGGGCTGGGCTTCCATGGCGGCATGAAATCTCATGGCTGGCTGCGTCCATGACATGGTGGAAGCAAGAAAAATGCAATAGCTAGACGCTTTAAGGAATGGTGTATGGGGAAGGAAATAATAATAAATGTGTAGAGATGGTTCTTTTGCCTGAATAAGACGATTCCGCTTACACGAATGAAAGAGTGATAGGCTAAAACACCCAAGAAAGTTCTTTACTTTTTGCAGCCACAGTTACAGGATTTCGGTGTTCATCTTTTACAACTACCGTGGATTAATGAATAGCATATATACAAAATCCCTATGGGTACAAGAAGGGTTGGTGCATTTATAGGCCCATAAGAGCCAGACGATGAAGACCGAAACAAACAAAAAAGAAAGAAAAAAATAAGAAGAAGAAGAAGAAGAAGAGAAGAAAAGACAAGAACAAGAAAGGATGCTAGGGAACTGACTTTCGATGGAGAGCCTCGTTTTCCATGAAAAGATGGAGATGGAGAAGATCAGTTCTAGAGGAAGAAGGATACGAAGAGATTATTTGGATTTCCAAGTGAGCATCGGGTTCAGGAATCAATCCTCTATTTCAAATAAAACAAACCGTTTCATACACGGTTACACAACCGGTTCCCCAAGCCAGTTGTATTCAGTATTTTTATTTTTTTTATTTGTTTGTTATCGGGTTTTGTAAAAGAATAGATAGAATTTTAAATACTATTTTTTTGAAAATATGTTTTGTATTAAGTTTGTGATAGTGAAAAGCAAACATGCTCCCAAAAGAATCTTTATTATTTAAATTTTTCATTAAGTTACTAGTACTGGATTAGGAAAAACTAAGTTATTTTGAAAACTGGCTTAAGAGGATGGTGTCCAAAAGCTTATATACACTTGCTTAAACTTACACTCAAACAATGTGAAACACTTTAAATTGTAAACATAGTATTCAATGACTTACCACCTAATACATAATATAAAAAATAACTTAAATTAGCATCCACATCCTCCGTGTACACAAGCATCCGTAACTCTATCATAATTTTATATAATTTCATACTCATATTCAATGTGGGGATTAAATTGAATCAAATGGTACAAATAATAACATTTACTCTGAAGAACTAGCTTGTTGATGAAGGATTTTCAAAAGCTCATATCCTAGCTTAAAAAAAGAAAGTAACTTTCTAAAATAAAGTAAAAGGTGATTCAAAACCAAAAAAGGATACAGGAAAATGTCTCACAAATAAAGCATAAGTTGCACAACCTGAAAAGATAAGCATTTTTTTTTTAATTTATTTTTTTCAAAAAATAATATTTTTTCCTTCCCTTTTATTTTTACTAAAATGTTGGATGCAAACACTGAATGCAAGCGGGATGCAAACGCTAATGTGGAAAAACGCTCAACGACGCCGTTTTAAATTTTATTAAGTTTGCCTATTTCCCTCATTCTCTCCAATTTCTCATTCCCCGTAAAGCTCTCTCCCTTTCTGTGTTTCTTCTTTGAGCCCTCTCCCCCTTTCTCTCTCCATTTCTCTTCCCAACTCCATCCTCGATCTTCTATGTTCCTCCTTCCCCGTAAAGGTCTCTGTGTTTCTTCGACCTTTGAACCTCGAAGCCCCTTCATTCCCTCGAAGACCCTTCCTCGTAAAGGTCTCTGTTTCCCTCATCCCCAAGCCCCTTTGAACCTCGAAGCCCCTTCATTCCACGAATTTGTTGAGAAATGCAAACCCCCTTCCGATTTCCCTTCATCCCAAAACCACCCTAACCCTAACCAGCCCCTTTCCCTCATCCCCTAACCCTAACCCTAAATCTAACCTGAACCCTAACCCTAATCCAGCCCCTTTCCCTCATCCCAAAACCCTAACCCTAACCCTTTTCCTTCATCCCGAAAACCTAATCATAAGGAAGACATTCGCCCATGTTTGGTCCAGGTGGAAGACAAGTAGATTTCCTTTTGTATTCTTGATGTATTATGCATTATTTTCTTATTTTGTTTTGTTATTTGCTTTTGTTTTACTTTTCAACTATTCCTAATTTGGAGTTGTTTCTGGTGACTGTGCCTTTGGACTAGTGAATGGGCTTATTTGATTAGTATACTTGCATTGTGTTCCTTTTGAATGCTTGGATCATGATTGGACTAGTGAATGTGTCGTGTGTTGACAATATTGCAATCGGGTTTAATCTTTTGTAAGGAAGGATGTGTATGGTTAATTTAAAGAAAGAGGAATTTCAAGGTTGAGGCATAATCTGTATGATCAAATAATTCACAACAGAGATAAGACCAAAATAGTAGCTTAGTAATTGTTTATGTATTAATACAATTAACCTTAAGACATGATCTTGTTTAATCTTCTGTAATGAAGGTGGTGGATAGTTAATTTAAAGAATGAGGAATTACTAGGCTGAGGGATAATCTGCATGACCAAATAAATCACAACAGAGATGAGACAAAAATAGTAGCTTAGTAATTGTATATTTATTATTCTTTAACCTCAAGACATACTCTTGTTTAATTTTCTGTAATTTTCAACTTAATTTTAGCATTAATTAGCAAGAGAAGTCTTTCATTTCGATAACTCATTATGACCATCGATGCTTAACGTCACAATAATATATGTGTACTAAAGAGTCTAAATTCGTTCAACTACAACATGAATTACTCCGTGTTTTTATAAAAACTGCTGGTTTGGAAAACTTTCTCTAAGTTTGTTCTTTTTGTAAAGAACAAGTCACAATACAAATTATAACGTCTTTGATCTTTCCAATATTGTAGTTCTTTCTCACCCTAATGTAATGTGCACAGATGTTAGTGAATTACACCCACTTGTAGAGGCTTGGAAGATAGAGAATATGAGTATCTTTGGGAGAGTACAAATAAATTGCAAAGATTTTTCCGGGTGTTTTTGGAAGTTAGTATTTTGAAAAAAATTGCTATATTGTTTACATTTTCTGACTTTCTGATTCCTATTGACTGATTGACCAAGTATTAATGCTTGACTTTTGTAGCTGATGATTTACTGGAAACTCCTAGAGGATTAGATTATGTGTGTCGTATGAATATCTATGCCTTTCAATTGTGATTCTGGTTAATGTTAGAATGTTGTCATCATCACTGTCTTCTTCATCCATTGGCAAACGTACTGTGGCTGCTCTCTTATGCTTCTGTGAGGTTGAAGCTATTTAGATATACTCAAATACTAAAGCAAATCCAGGATCACCCTTGTTAGGGTGTCTAAAGTACAACACAAAGGTAACTATGTCGAGTTAATAAACCAGAAAATTTAATAGATTGATTAATATTAATGAATACATCTAACATTTTTTATATGTGTGTGCAAATATTAGGAATTACTATACTATAAATATTTTGAGTGGGCAGATAGTAATGAATACATAGAGCTACAAGAATATGCAAATGAACTGTCAAGGAAGGATGCAGAGCTCAAGAAGAGACTCTTCAATGTTGAAATCCAAGTAATTGAGCTCCGTAAGATAGTAGATGAAATTAAGAAGAGAGAAATGGTGTTATACAGTTGAAATGAGGAGGTTCAGAAAAAAGAGTGGGTGCTTCTAGAGAGAGAAGCTGTCCTAAGGCGTTCACGCACACCATCCCGGGTGTATTTTGGTCTTTTTGTAGTTGTTTGTTGTTATTTATTGACACGACAGTCATTTATGTTTTAATAATTAGTCTAAATATGTACATATGTGTATTATAAGTTACTTAGTTAATAGATTTGTAACTTATTAAGTGTTATAAGTTATTTAGAGAACTTATTTGTAGTTTAGTATGAATGGATAGTGGTTTTGATTGTATCATTATAATGTTTGTATAACTGTACATATATGAGAATTGAATAGAATATAAGAATGATATTAAAAGACCCAAGAATTGTGGCTTGATCTTTAATGGTGACAAGCAATATACAATTTCGCAAGACAATTGGGTCTTCACAATCGGTCTAGAATTATATTACTTGACACTTAGATTTGAAGCTATATTAATGGCACGTATGGGAACCAGGAAAAAGACCTGTAATTCTTGGATCTGATGGGGGTATTGATGCAAATCAATAACCCAGTTATACGTAAATGAACCAAATAAGTCTTCAGGCAATGCATTATCACTACCACACTTACGTGTGCCTTTAGGCAATGCACTATCACTATAATCCATCAGAACCTGTTGGCCTAATGGCTAACAATCACTGTTAAATGAACCAAGTATTATAGTGTCTACATAAATGAACCTGGGAATGACAACCAAGCTCAAGTGTCTAGGTAAACGAACATGTTACTTTGCCTTGGTAATGCATTGTCACTACCATGCGCATGTCACTGCCATGGCCTAATGGCAACAGATTATCACTACCTGTGAATTATAAGACCTAAGCTTTCGCAATCATCAATAAAAATATGTCTAATTATTACACCATCCGAATATAAAATAATTACAACCACATATAATAATATAAGAACCCAGTTATATATAGTTGGAAATATTATCACTTTAGGAGTTTGTGAATATACAATAATTACAAAACCATTACTTGTCAACAAATATTCCAATAAAAAAATTACAAAAGATATAACCACAAAGCTTTATTCTTACAAAAATAATTACAAAAACTATAACCATTAAGCTTTCTTTTTACAAAATGTTTTACAAAACAAATTACTTGCCAAAGTTGCAAAAATTAAAATTCAACATTCTTGTACCGGTTATGATCCATCAGAACCCGTGGAGGTCCGGTTGTGCGCTATGTCATCTAAAAAAATTTGCTAGATATTAATGATATTATTGTCATCTAAATATTACAATTAGTAGATGCAAAGTTTAAAAATGTTACACTTTCTTGGCTACCAATCACTGTTGCTCATTGTTGGATGCCACTACTATCAAAGCCTGAGCTATCTAGAACATTCACTTGTTTATAAATAACAAAATTCTTAGTAAATATTAAAGTCAGGACAAGCATCCATTTCAACTTGTCATAGATGACTATCATTGATCACAATACAAATATTGACCAATAATGATGGGGATGAAATCATTATTTGATTGATAAATAGATCTATTCCTTATACCTGCACTTGTTCAGAATTTATGATATCCACCTCTGATGGGCCAAATAAATTCCTGCGCGTGCCTATGACTTGTGTATCTCCTTCTCGCTAATAATAAAGTAACAAGTCAAATTATCTTACTTTGCGAATGTACCTTATAATTAACTCAATGTTAAAACATTCACCTGTTTGCATTTCCCTCTAACAAGTGTTTTCTTCTATTTGGTTTTAACATTTCGCATGTCTTTCTCCATCCTGGATGCTCTCCTCAGAGATGGGGGGTCTTCATTTTCCTTTGACAACAACTAGACTCTTGACTTGTTGTGAACTACCAACTGCAGTGTTGTCCCTTGTCCTCAAACCAGTATTTGAACCTGTTATAGGCAAAAATAAGTTATAAGTAGATATAAAGAATGAAACCCGATTAATAGATTATAAAATTTATCGCCTTTGAACCTATTTGGGTCAAAGATAAGTCGCGTGTGTGCGAGCGATAACATTCAGTCATCTCATGTATATTCTTATTTGCATCTTTGAAGTAGTCATTAGAATCCGCCGTATAAGTTATCATTCAAAAACACATATTCAAAAGAATTGAATATCTATTACCATTTGGCATCTGATCCTCTGCATCATAGCTATTGCGGATTAACATATATCTCCTTTTGATATCCTTCAGCTATCGGTCTAGAATGTACCGGTTTGACAATGATTTTATATCGTTAGATTTGAATACAAAAAAAATATGCCTACACAGTATCCCCTCATCTGAAATAACCCACACAAACACTTAGCATTGCAGTCTTTCTCATTAAAGTCCACTGAATCTATAATCAGTTTAGTGAACTTCTCAATACGAACTTCATCTTCTACCAAATAACTCTTCATTACACCATTCGATGTAAGTAGAGATGGATCCAAATCGAGCACACCAATTACTTGTTGTTGAACTTCCCTAAATTTAGCTTTAGTGTACAACTCTTGAAATTTCTTTTCGATTGAAAATCTAGATACATAGGGAATGGCCTGGCTAAATGATTGGAATTCCGCATGATTTTCATTCTCAATTTTCTTCCACATACTGTCAAATTGGTCGATAAAATCCTTCAAGTTTGTCTTTGAATGAACATAACCGTAAAAAAAAGCATTCATACTCTTGCTGCATTGGGTTGTAATCATTCCAATTCAAAAGTGGTCATTTAGGAATACTGGAACCCAATGCTCACGCTCTGCATATAAACTTATGTGTTAATAAACCCAACCTAACATTTCTCAAACTCCTCAATAGTTTGTGTGTCATACACACATTTCATCAGTTGAGTTTTCAGTCCACTTCTGTGGGCAGCTGATGACCCAAGCTTCTTGGGGACTTTCTTCAATATATGCCATAGGCATAATATATGTCAAGTTTCTGGAAAGACCATAACAATTGTATTTTTCATTGCTTTATCTTGATCAGTAATAATAGCCTTTGGAGCTATATTGTCCATACACTGCAACCAATTTTGGAATAGCCATGTAAAGGTCTTCATGTCCTCATTAGAAATCAACCCAACTTCCAAAAGAATTGACTGCTCATGGTGGTTTACACCAACAAATGGTGCAAAGGGCATCCCATACCTATTCATCAGATATGTGGTGTCGAATGTAACTACATCACCAAAATATTGGTAGGCTATCCGACTACATAGATCTGCCCAAAAAACATTCTTTAACCTCCCATCATCGTCTAAATCCATCAATGCAAAAAATATGTTATTCTTGTACTGTATTCACATAAAATAATCTCTTAGTGCTTCAGCACCACCTGTGCCAAGTTGTAGATGTTATGCTTTGTCGATATAATTGCGATAATCATTGGGCTTACGCCGTAATTATGTGTATTATGGACTGTTGTCAACCACATCTTTCCATCGATTCTTAAGGCATTAATCCTTACCTTACAGTCTATTTTTCCCATCGACATTGGAACTCTTATTCCAGGCTTCCCTCCCTATGTACAACTAAGGGTGACATATCTAACACTGTGATCTTTTGACCTCTCACTCAATTGTGTCATCACTCCAAACTCGTATTTTTTAGCATAATGCTTATAATAGGTGAACAAATTTTCAAATGAATTGAACTCCATCCACGACTTTGGCTCCTCAATGATGTCATCACCATCCAACGACGGCACTACTTGTGGTGTACCGGAACTCCCGTCATTGGTTTACTGTTCATCTAATCTATCCAACAAAATTTCTTCACCAATTCTAGCAGAAGTACATGGCGCTTCAGTTTCCAGACAATCGAATCTATCTTCTTGACTAACACTTGCGCTCGTTGCAGAGCTTGTAATGATAAATGGTCTCAGAGGTCTCATCCCATATTGAAATGGATAACCAACATTTTGAAAAACCATGCAGGAACGAATTTGTTTGGATTTTTGTTGCGATCTGGATATAGCAAGAAAGCTGGTGACCATGCAGGCACTGGTCCAAAGTAACTGTGCATATAATTTAGATAGTTTAGTAGACCAGTTTGAGGGAATCCTAACATAATAATTAGGATGCTAAACATTGAGTTGCAATAAGTTTTTTAATTATAAAATAACATACTAAGTTTGAGGGATTTGAGCTAGATAGTGTTAGCAGTAATGGGTGTTCTTCTCCTTTTCCCATGCCCTGTTCAAGAAAATTAATTCAATCAACCAAGAGTGAAGACTAATATTGTACATACTTTTTCCAAGAAAACATACTGATAACAATTTGATAAAAATTCAAATAAGATTTACACATGCCTTTGTTTGTGAATTACACAACACCAATGCCAACTAATTATCAAAATTGGAAAACAACTAATTCATGAATATCATCCTGTCACATCGATCTACTAGAAATTATATATATCCGATAGATCATCCATTAAATTAATTAATTGTTTTCTATAATAAGTGAAAATAAAAAGATCATTTGAACAATTATTTTGATGATCTACATATATGCAAACCAGAAAATTAGTATTTTGCCAACAATATCTAATCTAAATCATAACATGGTGTGGAAGAAAAAAAAAACTAATCTAAAAAGATCATTTGAACAATTATTTTGATGATCTACAAACCAGACAATTAAGATTTCCAGTCAAATCTAACCAGAAAATTAATATGTTCAGCCAACAATATCTAATCTAAATCACAACATGGTGTGGAATAATAAATAAATAAATAACTAATCTAAATCATTTAAACAATTAATATTTTCAGCCTCTAGTGTTTTTGTTGTTTTGATGATTTACATATCTACAAACTAGAAAATTTATATTCTCAGCCAACAATATCTAATTTAAATGTTAAAATTGCAGAAGCAAAAATCCAAGATTGATGGTACCATTTGGTAGTAACTCTCTAGGGATAAAGATGACCCACGAATCTGTTGATTCACGAAATTGACCCACATAGCTGACCCACGAAGTTGACCTGGAATGGTGGCTCACGAAGTTGGCCCAGGAAGTGACCCACGAAGCTAACCCAAAGCTCGTTGGATTCGTGACCGAAGATTTCCTCTCGTGTAGACGTAGAACATTTTGGTCTGGGAAGCAACGGGAAACGAATGAAATGGTTTTCTCCATCTGTTTTCAATTTAATTCGTCTTCGGTTCGCATTTTTAAAAAAAATAATATTGTGAGCCGACTGAACAGTAGACTGCGGGAGACGATTGTCTGTAGAAGTATTGTTATTTCTACTTGTTTCGTAATTTTTGTGGTGAATTTGCAATTTTTCAATCAAGTTTTAGATAAAATAAAATTGGACTGACTTTTATTTAGTTATAATAATTATGGTTCTAGAGGTTTATTAAGGTTTCACTCTAAGGCTGATCTTGTTCATGTAAAACAATGGCATGCCTCATGGTGAGTGAGATTTACACCTCTAGTGTGACAGCCTCATGATATACAGACCTTCATTGCGCAATGGCCAAAGCTAAATATTAAAAAAAAAAAAAAATTATGCACTTACAAAAATGGAGATTTCCTAGGCTTACCCGGTACTATGAATTAAGGTGTTTGAACAAATCTTTCTTGTTCATTCAATCATCTTATATATATATAGATAGATATATATATATATATATTGTTGCTAATTGTTTGAATTACTTCTCTTTATTTCATTTGTTTTGTTCTTCTACAACTCAATCTCTGAGTTCTTACTTTATCTTGTTGTTCTTTCTTCAAGAGACCTAGAACCATAGTCTTCTTAAGCTTGAGAAGATATTCTTCTTTGAGCTCAGGATTAATAATTTGAAAAATTAAAATTAACAAAAGCTTCTCTTGCTCTTCTTCTTTAGATAAAACATTGATTAATTTATTTAAAGTTTTGCAACAAAAATCATTGCAATTGTAACCAAGCTTGATATTAGGAGAATCAACAGATTTAGTTTCAGAGTGATATTCTGAATCACTAGAACTAAACTCATGGATATCAGATAATGAAGTAAAATGTGTTTCTAGAAGTCGAAACAATTCTTCTTGATCATTGGCATCAATATTCAACTGATTAAGCTTCTTTTTGAATTTATTGGGCTTCTAGAGACATTTATCAGCAAAATGTCCAGATTTGCTACAATTATAACAATTTCCTTTTGAAAAATTCTTTGGAAAAAGGTTTTTTAGAAGATTTTTTATAAAAATCATCACGAGATTTTCTCTTTGTTTCCCCACGAGGTTTAGAAAATTTAGTAAAATGTTTATGCTTTCGTCTAGATGGAGCAACAGGAGGAAAGCCATATTATTAACAAAAATTACATAGTTCATATTTGGCTTTCTTGTTGTTCTTCAGCTGTTTACGAAGCATTCTTTGATCATTACACATACGGATACCGAATTTCTTAATTATACTGCAAATATCACCATATATATATATGTATGCAGGCGAGACCTCTTACTTGACTCAAGCTTATGACAATTTTTTGAAATACAAAAAATGCAACTTCTGTAAAATACTTGACTTAGATTCATTCAAGCTTAATGATCATATGACTTCCTTTTATTTACTCATTGAACAATTTTAAGCTTATTTTCGAGCAGATTTTTTTATTATGATAATTTTCTATTCGACGATGTCAGGGAGGTTGGTTCACCCTTATGACATCGATGACGGGAGAGGTTCAAAGGCCCTTCGACGACGCTGGGGAGGTTCGTTCTCCCATTTGACACCGACAGTGAGAGAGGTTGTGAGGCCCTTCGACAACGCCGAGGAGGTTCGTTCGCCCTTCTGACACCGATGCCGGGAGGTCCGTTCTCGGTCTGCAACAATGAGAGGGAGACATCCTAGATGAAAATGAAAGCAACCGGGTAGGGATTTGAATTTCAAAATGAAAAAGCGAAGTTCTGTGTAGACGTACATCATTCTGATACTGTAGAAGTAAATCACATCACATTGTACAGAAGCTGTTTGCAGCAGAGAAGAAGAAAAAAAAGTAAGCCACATCGGACACGTAGTAAACCCGTAGTAGTTGGTGGTAAGTGTATCATAATCCATATGGAAAACTCTATTGTGGCAATGTGGCTCCTACGCCGCAACCTGTCCACTGTTTGGATGCCGGAAAACCGTCTCCCTTGAAGGTCCCCTCTTGGTTTAGAAATGAACAAGAGCCCAAACTTTTGGTCTAATGCCTTTTTTGTTTCTTTCAATGCATTGTAATGATTGCATTGGGGTTATTGTTTGGGGCATTCTACCTCTCCTCTTGCATTATTGAATTTTAATTTCATGGATCAATGCTTGAAAAAAAGAGTTATCAACTCAGTGATGTTTTGAAGCTAAGTCAACTCTAAAAAATTATTGCAAAGAGAATGAAAAGAATAGACACCAGCAAGCACAACATGGATTGGATTGCAAGACAATACGGTATATAGGTCGAAGCACGAGACAAAGTGCGGATTCAAAGTGCAGATCATCGAATAGAAACCAAATTGATACCATGTAAGTGTATTTGCAGAGGAATAATAAAGCCCAACACTAACAATGAGTGCTTGGGAAAACCTGACTACGGAGAAAACATATGAAATATTTCCATGCATACAGACCAGGTTCATGACGATGAGCAGACCCACCAAGCAATAAATAAAGCGAAAATCAAAGTAAGCAGCAGAAATTAATAACGTTTGCGTTCATCTTATCTGTTTGTCCCTTGCTTTTGAGCATTGCTCAACCGTAAACTGACACTTGTGCTCTTGTTCATAGAAAATTGAATGTTCGGCAATCTTCATTTAAGTAAATGTGACAATGACGAACAAAAAGACATCGACAAATTCATTAATTACTGAGTCTACTTCCGATCCTGCATTGACCTGATTAGCCTGCATGAGCATTAAGACATGACAAAAGACATCACTGTCTAGCACTCCAAATACTTTTACCCCGTACACTACGGAAAAGATATATGTTCTTTCATTGCCATTTGGCTCCTGTGCACATCTCGAGCTGAAGTTCCCCTTCATTAGATAGAAGATATACGATGTTTTATGCCGTAATGCCATTTACCTCCTGTACACCTCAAGCTTAAATAGCTCACAAGGAACTCTCTCTCTCTCTCTCTCTCTCTCTCTCTCTCTCTCTCTCTCTCTCTCTCTCTCCCCCATGTATATTAGATTTCCAAAGCTCGTTACAATAGGTCTCGTTGTTCTGAGTCATTGAGTGGGAATTGATATTTCTAATCCATACTTGAAGAAAAAAGGTGACCTTAGTGATTAACCCTTTTCTTCATTCTTAAAGCATTCGAGTTTGCAAGAACCTATACTGAACGTTTGGACATCCTCTCTTTACATCCCAATTGAAGCATGCCTAATATATCCAATCCATTTATTATCAGTGGTCATGATCTAATGCCAAAGGTTGTATACTTATCGTAATGCAGTTTTTTGTTTCATAATCTTTCGTTCGATAATTCTTACTAAAGAGCACCATCCATGGCTAAGCACAGTATGGGTGTCCCTTTTTGTGATCAAACCAACCCTCGAAAGCCACACTCCTCCGTATTAGTTTTTCTCCTTTTGATCATTACCGTAAATTTTGAGTTTTCTCAAGCTTCAGAGACTGATTGCATCCTCAATATTCAATCCTCAACGTCTCTGAATAGCTCAAAGGGTGAAGCAAGCAATTGGGGTGGTTTCATCAACAACAGTTGTCGGGCAGTTTTTGATGAGTACCTTCATGCATTAGGGAGGCTAGCCAACCAAACCGGACAGATATATTTAAATTTTACAGAGCAGCGAAACTGCTTAGGTTCGATGAAGAGTACAGATGAAAATATTATGGGCTGCGGCATGGAAAAGCTAACTAGTGGAGCCGGTGGGTGCTCTGACTATGCGGTCAAAGATGTAAATATTAAGCTACGACATAGGTTGAAAAATTTAGGTGAAGGCTGTGAAGGTTTGGATTCGGATGGACAATCTGGTCAGGCTTGCAGTGAATGTTTTAGAAGGTGGAAAGAAATAGGCGCAGCATCAGATAATGGAAGAGAATCAGTGAAGGTTGAAGCCGATGTTTGCAGGTTTGCAGTTTTGGTAACATTGACAAGCAGTAAGATAGATGATGAGAAATGGGTCAACGCGACCTATGATTGCCTCGGCGGGCAGGATGTTTCCATAGGTGAAGTGGTTCGAAAATTGATGCCTAAAACTCTGATTCTTTTCTCTTTTCCAATTCATTAAAGAACCATCAATGTTTCGTCACACCCTTCTTACTCGACTCCACCTAATCTCACTCTTTTCTTCTGCAGATAGAGAGGAAGGCACGGCTAGCAGTGGTTTCAAGTCCAGCATAGGTGACTCCCCATTGACAATTGCCCTATTTGACTTTGAGTTTCTGTGGAGTTCATTAATTTCAAATCATTTTCATACTGATAAACAGGTCTCTCAATCATAGTGGTTGGCATAGTGGGAATCACAGTAATAGTTCTCGTAGCAACATTCACCTGGTTTAGATTGAGGACTAGAGAAAGTTTCACATCAGGAAAAGATTGTGCATCCCCAAGCTCGATGACAATTCACTTGAAATGTATGGCATCCACAAATTGTTCACCTTCTTGCGTTTTCTTCTCGTCTTTTTGTTTTTGTTTTTTCTCTTTACGGGATAAGAGTTCATGACCATCTTGCTTTACTTGGCAGCATCAAATGATTCACTCTCTGAGGAGTCCGCCTGTCTTACGTTGCCTGTTAGGGAAATTTATTCAGCAACAAACAATCTATGTGCATCAAATTTTATTGGCCAAGGCATAGCTGGTGAGAAGTTATCTTTATTTGTGTATCTGGGTCTCTTTTTTATTCATGATAAACTGCTGAAAAGATAGTTTTGGAAGAGAAAATGTTATTGGGAAGGGAAAGGTTAAGAGACTGAAAAAGAGAGTACATAACAGTATAGAAGGGAACCTGATTACATGTTCAGTGTCTAGAGTGGTTAGCAATGAGGCAGGATGACATTACCAAGTGAGTGCTCATGTTCATGCATCTCTCATGCATGTGTTCATGTGCTGCTGTGCATATTCAAATTCGATCATCTCGTGCAAGACTGCTGCATCATCACAAATCTAGTGGGAATTGGGGGGATTCAAGGATCCAAAGAGAGTCCTTGAAATCGGTATCACAAGCTAATTACCAGAAATCTTGTAATTTACTTGCGAAATCCTTGACTGGAAGCCAGAGAGGCATAATTCACAATTCCAACAATGCAAAGGAAAGAGAAATACCTGTGAAATGAAAAATAGCATTTTACTCCTCTGGTCCTGACTTGTTTATTTAGGCTTCATTAGGATACAGAAAGACTCTCAACCCATCTCATCTCATCTCATTACAAGTTTTCCAAATTTCCGTACAAAATATAATAAATAATTTAACTTTTTCAAATTTTAAAACAATAATAATATTAAAAATTAATATTATAATAATATTTTATTCAACTCATCTAAAACCATCTCATCTCATCTCACTATAAGATCCATGGTGCAAATGCAAACAAACCGCTACGTGAACACAGATTAGGAAACAACACAAGGAGCATGAGGAGAGAATCTCTCTCCACTCTAGAAGATTCAAACCATAGGTGAACACAGATCAGGAAACAACACAAGGAGCGCGAAGAGAGAATCTCTCACTATTCTACAAGATTGGATTTTGATATAACTCTATTTTATACCAGGAAAAGTATACAAAGGTATTCTCTCAAACGGTCAGCATGTAGCAGTCAAGCACATAATCAACGACGGGTATATGGATACATTCGTTCGGGAAGTCACAAGCCTTTCTCATGTCAGACATCCAAACCTTGTAGCATTGCTCGGCTGTTGTGAGAATGAAGATGAATGCTTCCTAGTTTATGAGCTGTGCCACAATGGGAACCTCTCAGAGTGGCTATTTGGTACGTTATTATATTCCATCAATAGAATCATTTTCCCTTGTTTTTCTCATTACATAAGTAGCCAAGCAGTGGAACTGATAAACTGCAGGTAAAACAAAGGTCCTCCCATGGATGCAAAGAGTTGAGATCGCAATTGATAGTGCTAGGGGTCTCTGGTTTCTCCACACTTATCCAGAAGGCTGCATTGTTCACCGTGATATCAAGGTAGGTTTAGTCGATTGGAATCTCTGTTGACACCCCCCAATGCTCCCATTCCCCATCCTTCTGCTTAAACGTCCACTCATTGACTTGATATTCTCGTCATATGCTGTAATGGCAGCCAGCGAACATTCTCCTCAATGCTAACTTTGAAGCACGACTCTCAGATTTTGGGTTATCTAAAGTTATGGACGTGGGTCAGTCCCATGTGAGCTCAGAAGTGAGAGGGACATTCGGTTATGTCGATCCTGAATACCGTAAAAACCACCATGTAAATGCTTCAGGTGATGTTTACAGTTTTGGGATAGTGCTACTGCAGCTTCTCTCAGGGAAGAGGGTCATTAATCTAGATTTAACCAGACCAATGCCTCTATATAAAATGGTGAGAAACAACATTCTATCAACTTAGATTTCTAAAACTTTTTGACTCGTCAGAGGACGGGTCATCCTGTTTGTCCTTCTCGGATTGTCATATAGTAACAACCAATGTTGCTCTTGACCACTCAAAACCTTTGGCCTTGTTTTTCCAACCACTAATTTACTCCACACCATTTGCATGTCTTTGGTTCGCAGGCTAGATCCCTCACAAGAGGTGGTGACATAACAGAATTTGCCGATCCCAAACTTAATGGGGAGTACTCAGAGGAAGCCTTTGGGCTTATACTGAAGCTAGCATTGTCGTGCACAGGGCTTAAGCAGCAAAGACCATCAATCGAGCAAGTGGTTTCAGGACTTGAAGAGGCACTCGAAATCTCAAAGCAAGTCAAGTTACTTACATCTCGTCCAATACTGTAGTTATGCATTTAATTGTCTCTTGAGTGCTGTTTTTTGTTTAGTCTTACAAACATAACTTGTTCAGATTGCAAATAATAGTGAATTAAAAAGAGACTGAAGCTAATATTTAATAATGTTCACAAAAACTGAACACAATATTATTGTACCAACTATACAACATTACTTTTGTACCAAGCTTCATTAAAAATACACAGATCATACGGTTATTAGCCCTTTAAAAGCCGAGCTAATAGCATATGAGTCTATGACCAAAGCCGAAAGAAAAGCATTCACTCACAGTTACAAAGGAGCATGTATTTACAGTTTACAGAAGCCTATAAAGAATGATGAAAGAATACCCGGAAAAAGTTGGGTTTTCTTTAGGTAACTGAAAAGGAAAAGAAATAAAGAATTTGATTACCATGCGTGAACAAATTGTTCTTGCGGAAGAATGGGACTCGTTGAGCCAGAGGGTCTCCTTTCGGAAAAAGTATGGAGGACCCTGATGAGAGTGCTGGCTTTCTTGCTTGCTCGAGATGTGCCTTCGCTGAGTAGGGAATACAATGATCCCATGAGACCAGGGATCTTTACCAAAAGAGCAACCACATCTGCCCCACCGTTTATGCACAGAGCCAGCAACAAAGCCACACTGTTCTCCTTGCTTGCCCTTGAAGTAGCAGAGGAATTAAGAACCTCCAGAATCGACTGCAAGGCACTGCCAAGTTGCATAATTGCTATTGTTCCTTCAGGTTTCACTGCCAGAGTTTCGAGTATTGCTAGGGAATCCACCACAAGATCTTCTCTATCACTGGAAGACTCCAAAAGATTGACCAGCACAGGGATCGCCTCAGCAACAAGCACCCTGGAATGATTTTCAGGGTTCATAAGAAGCCCGAAGATCGCAACCAGTGCGTTCTTTTTCCCTCGATCGGTTCCATCTTTAATCAGCGTTATCAAACCCGGAATTACCTCCGGAGTTTCCCCGATCAACTCCCGGTACTCCTCGATCGAAGCAAGGTAAAACAGAGTACCAGCAGCGTGCTGCCTAGCTTGTAGGTTCAGTCCCTTGTTTAGTATGCCTACAACCACTTCCAATCCCCCATTTTCAACTATAATAGCTTTGCTTTCCGGATGCTTCGAAAGGTTCAACAGGGCCGCCATAGAATTCTCCTGGGTCGAGGACCGTTTCGAGGACGACAACAGCATCAACAGATGAGGTACGGCACCAGCTTCCACCAAACAAGACCGGTTATAAGTGCTTGTTTTCGATAGAACCCGGACCTCATATGCAGCCTTGTTTCTGTCCATTTCTTCCTCCATTGTCCCAGTCTCGAGCCTACTAGCGAGGAAGGTGGCCACCATTTTGATTGCTCTCTCGGCCGCCAAACTCCCAGCTGAAACCGAAACTGCCCTTCCCGTGTCCCGAGTCCTGCGACCCGATTCAGCAATTGGAATACCATTTTCGAAGCAGTACTGCTGAATCAGCTTCAGCAGTGCCAAGTTCGGAACCAGTTCTGTATTGGGTAGCTTCTGACCTGTTTTTGGACAGGTCTTATTTCCCGCCCTGAACCATTTGAGAATTGAAGAGCGATCGTAGGTGTGCCCCGTCGATACCGTCACCGGATCGACCATAAACTCGAGAGAGATCGGACACCGAAAATCGTCCGGGTTGAGACAATTGGGCAGCATCACCTGGCTTCTACTTCTTCCGGTTCTACTATCGGAGGGTTGGCTATCGACCACATCAAACAAAACGCACCGGCAGTAGCACATGAACCCCATTAGACTATTTAAAAATCCTACCTCTCTCTTTTCCTCCTTCATTGACTCCAATGCAATTTCAGATTCCAAGAACTTAACCTCCTTATGACACTCGCTCCAGCTTCTCATTCCCAGATAAGTAACAACCCGATTCAAGTTACTCCTATCCGGAACAATCCCATTCTCGAATAGACTCAGAACCGAGAATACACAGCTCAAGGCAGCTTTATCGTCCGGCTCAACCTCGAACCTTGATTTTCGTGCTTGCCTTATTACCAACTCAACGTGCTCCTTGACTTCGGCCGAGACCTCTATCGCGTCCAATGGAAGAACATCTAGAGCTACTGAGATCGCTCGGGTCAGGACCCGAAACTGGTTCGCCACGCTCTCCGACTTCATTAGAATACACAGCCGAGCGCCTTCGCGCGTACAGTCCTCCAACAGGTACTGAAGCTTCTGGAAGTTCAGGTGGAGCTCCGAGAAACCCAGGACCACGGAATCCGGAAGAGCAGGATGCGCGTTTCGGGCCTCCTCGAGAAAAACCCGCAGGACTCCCATTTGGCGGATCGAGTGGCGCACGTTTCGCTTATTGCTGGCGAAGAACCTCCATCGATAATCGGAAATGGTGTGCGCAAGATCAATCAACGAATTGAGGAGCGTCGCTGGAGCTATAGCCTGGCAGGGATGAACAGCCGGAGACGTAAGAATCCGGCGTTCCGACCCATTAGATATATGTATCATCGAACGAAGAAAGAAGAATCAGCTCGAATAAAGAGATTGGAGAAAGTTTTGGAATTTGTTTTTCTTTTTTGATCTCGTCTTACAAGTTTTGTTTGGGAAGCGTGTGTGTGTTTGGGTTTTAGATTTGGCGGTTACGAGATGGATATATATGGATGAAGAGTGAAGATGACACGCGTCGGCAGATTGTAAGATATTGGTGGGTCAGTAAGATCCGACGGCAGATTTGGACGCATAGTGGACACGTGGGTTGTAAAATGGTGGCAAAGCGGCTTCGTAGAGAGTTTCCGCCGGGGGGGTGGGGGGCGTGGATTAATGAGAGGGCGACACGTAGGGCATGGAGAAAGGAAGCCAAGGGGTACGTGCAGGTGAAGGTACGTGAGAAGACAGTGAGTTCGTGACACGTGTCATTATTGGCAACAAATTTTTTCAAAGGAGGGAGGGGATGTCGGTCAAATCCTGTTGAGAAAAAGTCGAGTTTGTACGAAGCAAGAAAAAAGGGTTGCATGCATGTGTGTCTTTGCCATTAGTCCAATATATCTTTATCTCCATTTATTATAGCAATTATTTCACATGGATATAATTTTTTAATTAATCTGAAAATACTTTTCTACCCTTTTAATAATGTGGCTTCGACTTTGTCAATCCTCTCCGTGTTTAAGCATAGTAAAATATCTATTATTTTCTGAGCGAGAGAAAGGACCGAAAGGTGATTGAAAGTCAACCGTACATGATAACCCAAAAAGCCTGTAAAGGACACCTCTAGTAGACTGTCATGACTCACAGGATTTTGCTGTCTCGTTTATGAGTTAGGATAAGATTAAAATTAAAAATAAAATAAAATATTATTAAATTATATTTTTTTAATATTATTATTTTTTAAAAATTTTAAAAAAATTAAATTATTTATTTATTTTATATAAAAATTTAAAAAAATTATAATAATTAAATGTGATGAAATATAAAATGAGATCGAATTTATAAAAATAAATGAGACTTAATGAACAAATATACAAAAAATTAGACTATCCAATATAAAGTTCCACTTCCATGCATGTCTTCTAATAAATAACAACTTGATTGATGTCAACTCCTCAAGTTTTGGGTGAATGTTGCTCATACACATGGGCTGATACAAGGGGAGGTCGGGCGATGACAAATATATAGGTAGTTCGAAAGGGAATAAATATTTATTAATAAAGTTTTCTTTAAGAGATGATTACCGTTGCTTCATTCGGTTTTATTTTTTCTTGAATTTGGATGTATGTACGTACAAGGCCAGCTTCATATTAATATGACCGTTGGTTGGCTGCTTTAATTTTCGGTTTAGAGGATTAATGTTGCCTGCTTTAATTTTCGTTCATTATCCAGTTGCCAAATTTTCTTGGAACAACGTCTACTTTTCAACTTGAATTGTTTTTAGGAAAACACTATACCCACAGAACAAGTCTACCGAAATTCTTTACCGAAACTTTTTTAATTGTTTTTTAATGATTGAGTAAATGTTTTTAAATGAATATGTAATTTTTTTATTTTTAAAACATATTTAAATAGTTAAAAAAAATAGTGAAAGAAAAGATTAAAAAAAAAAAATTTTGTAGCGTTCGTAAAAAACTTCTGTAGACATAGCAAAGCCCTTGTTTTTATTACTATTTTGAGGGTGTGGAGTTGGTGATTTTTGTCTTACGTACATAGAAGTAGTGTGAAGTTTTTGAAAAAGATAAAAAAAGTCAAGCGTGTAGATCATATTTTTTGGACTACTTTCACACAAAAGAGATTTTTTTTTTCTTCTTCTTTTGAGCTTTGAGTTCAACCACTTATACAAAATTGATTTGAGTTATATGACAATCAGTTGAGCTATTGTATTTTCGATGAGTTAAATCAATAAGAGTTCTGTTGTATGGGTTAAATTGAAATTTTGCATACTAAATAAGGCTTGAATCACTTTAAAGAAAGTGAAATTTTCGTACCTCAGTCTAAACTAGTTTCGTGAATATTAATTTCATTGTAATTTTTTATTATAGTATTATGTATTTCACTAACACTTGTGATGGACAAAATATTGCATTGGGTTAAGTGTGAGACCTCTAAATATTCCATTTCTTACCGAATAACAATATAGGCAACTTAGAGCATAAGCTGTAAAATGCCTAAATTAATAATAATAACATGTTTAAATAATGGAATATAATATAAACATGCTAAAAAAAAATGAAAAAAATATTTATGCTAAATAAAGTACTAAAGAATACAATATTAAAAAAAATCATATTTGCTATACATCAGTCACTATTCACTCTACATTTGACAACTTTTTTTTTTTTTATAGGATGCGGGGGTGTAGGCCTCCAACCCGACCCACCCAATGCTATTTGGGGCCCGACCTGACCCATTCAGGTTGGGTTAAAAAAAATTATTTTTTAAGAAAAAAAGAAATATCCTCCTTAATTTTTTTTTTTTTTTGTTTTGCAAAGAAAAGATAAAAGAATTTACCAAACACCAATGTTGCAGCCACCCAAACTCTTGTTACACTCAAAAGCTCCATCAACATCACAATCAGTATAAAGGACATGTCTCATTTCCAATCTGAACCACTACCTGCAAGGGTCAAAAAGAGTCGGCCTAGTTCGCCTGAGAATGCTCCGATGCTTAAGTCAGTTAGAGCTTCAAAATGATTTAATAATCAAAGGAAAAAGAATCAAGATCCCTCCGCTATTGAGGGTTATCTGGTATATATAGGATTCTGTCATTACGTTTACCTGAGGTAGAATATTTCGGTGTGGATTCAAGTTTTAGGGATGCACTCTGTAGTTGAAATGGTCACGTATTTGTATGGGATCCCTACTCTCTCGTAAGTAGTTACATGCATATCTTTGACTTGGTTGGACTCTTGATACTCTGGTTTCTCTTGGCCAAGGGCCCTTCTTGTTGGACTCATTTTATATTTGAACTTGTTTATCTAGAATGGACTTATTTGATATTATAAGCCCTTCAATCAGCATCCGCATAATATTGATTTGATGAAATTAATCTGCAGTTTACCCTATAAGTTCCAAACCCAAATGCAAGAATCACTAAAATTACCATCTATTCTCGTACATGTATATACAACTCAACCCCACCAAAACGTCGACAATTGCAGCCTCTAGCACCGTCAGCTCCGAATCGAAATTGATACGCTTCTCCAAGTCCCTCTGTGCCTGCCATTGCACTATGTCGTGAGCAAGGGGTGCCAGCCACCCCAATATCTCCTCCAGAGCTTCGCTCCACCCCTCTGCATATACAAAATGTACTAATATTTATTTGCATTCCGACGGGTCCATTCTCCAGAGGGGCGGCTAAATATATTTTGTGGCATAAGGTTGCCATTAAGTACACTACGATTTAATTTAAAAATGATAATAATATTAAATATTAAAATTTTCTGAAATGCAAAACAAATATTAATATTATTCTAAATAATAATATCTATTAGTACTATAAGAATTTGAAATAGAATCTGATTTTTCTGTAAATAGAATATTATCCCTTATCCATATATATACTTTTTTTAATACTTCATTATGAAAGCAAATAAGGTCATCGATACCAAAATAAATATCATATTTTATAAAATATTCAAGAGTAATATATCATTATATTTTTACTATTTCTATTCCAATTTCACTATTGTCTGAAAATTTTGTATATTTTGAATAAGATTTTTTTAAGTAAAACTTTTATATTTATTGTTTTTCTTTTTTTTTACCAAATTTTACNTTTTTTTTTTTTTTTTTTTTTTTTTTTTTTTTTTTAGGGTCATAATATATATATATTTTCTTTTCGAGACCTACTCAAGGTGGGAAGTCTTAGGCGGCAGTCTTATGTCACCACCTAGATGTTTTTAGAGGAATCCATAACCATTTAGAGTTTTCTAATCCTTTATAAATTATTCTAGAATCTTGTAGAATGTTGAAGAATTGTATCAAATACTCTAGAATAGTGTAGAATCCTTGTAAAGAGAGTAGAGTTGTATGGAATACTCTAGAAGAGTGTAGAATCTCTTGTAAGAGAGTTTTGTAGATATTTCTAGAATAATGATCTAGAACATTATTTACTCTTGGATTGGTGACAAGTGTCATAATCCTAGCCATTCATTATACTAAGAGGTCTCGATAAATAGAGGGAATCCTCATTTGTACAAGGTACCAAGCAATAAGAGCAACAAAGTTCTCCAGAGCCTCTCTCTACTTTCTCACTCTAGATTTGTTCTCTTTGTCTTGAGTCACTTAGAAGGCTTACTTAGGAGTTTTGTGGGGACAAATCCTTCTAAAGCCGCACGGGGCTTGAGAATAAATTCTAAATCCGTGACAGTTAGTATCAGAGCATTTAGGTTGAGATGGCGGAACCAAGTGAGATCATCATGGAGCACCAGGAACCACGAAAAAGCAAGATGTCGAAGGATTCAACCTCGTCCATGGAGTCTTGTCTCGATGGCATTGAAAAGGCCATGACTGAGATCTTAACCAAGATGGAAGAATGGAATCAGTCTCACAATAAGGTGAGCACTCTTGACATGGTGCCTCATGAATACATTTTTGTATTATTTAATTAATTGAGCAAATAGTTATGACATGAATACTTTTATTCTGAAATATTTATTTAGCAAATAGTCATGCCACATCAAAACACAAGAGAATTGCATGATTGATGGTGTACGATGTTTGATCAATATTTCAGCTAAGGGTAAGGCTTTTTTTCCAATGCCATTTCCATTTTCCCTGTCATGACATACTTTGTATCTATTTTTTCCTTAACTTTTGGTCCCCGGCCGGCAATCACTAAAACTCATTCCTCGAATAATGTAATCAAAAGGATTGCGAGCAGCTTGCTTTTCCCAAAATATATACTAAAATACTATGCTTCTAATAATTTTGGGGTTAGAAAAAATGAGTTCAAAATATTTTATTTGACCGAGCTGTTTCTTTTTCTGAATTAAGTATAAATATATATATATATATATTATACGGTAGGGAGGGACTCCTACGTAAAAGGCTCATCAGGCCTTTTCCAGAGGTTGCAAAGGAGTAAAGAAGGGCCCACAAAGTTGTGGGCCAAAATATTAATAGAGCCCAATCAGTCCCTAACAAGAGGAGTTTAAATTTAAAGAGCAATATTATACAACCTCCCGAATCTCTACACATTATACTTTTTTAAATTTTTTTTTAAAATTTTTAAATATTAAATTTTTAAATATTTTTTTAATTTATTCTTTTTAAACTAATTCAATTTTTCTATTCCTTATTCATATATTAAATATTTGATAAAAGAAAAAAATAATAAAAATTAAAAAAAAAAGTGTGGTATGTGGAGGTTGTATAAATAATAAGAAGTTGTGTAGATTTTTTCAAATTTAAAAGCCGCACAATCACTCCATAGCTTCAAAGTTTCAAACCCAAGATAACATTGATGAATTAAGTTGCGGGCATGTCTTGTTATAGAAATGTAATAAACCTAGTGAAAAGAACAGTAATATAGACAATAAAAGAGAATCAAGAACAAGAAAGATGATGATAATAGCTACGCTTTGGGGTATTCGAGATCCCCAATTCATCCCAAAAGAAAACAACAAACGTTCAGAATATTATTAGATCCCAAACAAGGACCCTCTTCCTCTTCATATACAAGAAGAAGATGACTTAATTCGGTAGCCACTAACTAAGGCCATGGGCCAATTTTAAACCACATTAACTGGGTCCATGGGCCACTAAACTACTAAACAACTCAAACAAAAATAAAAGAAAACAACTTAGTAGGAGCCTATTAACCCCAACCCAATTTAATTGGGTTCATAACAAGAAACTTCTGAGAATTCTTGTAAAAAAATTGAAAAATTATTTTTAATTGAAAATTTTATGTTTGATTATGTACATGAACCCCATGTACATAACAAGACTCACACAATAGTGGGAACTAATGCATGCCTGACAATTATTATTATTATTATTTTAATAGAAAAATATATTAATAAAATGAAAAAGTACAAACTCAGCTGTTTTCTGAGTGGATTGAGAGATGACATAAGGCTACCTATCAAGATGTTTAACCCTGATAATTTGTTGACTGCCTACAGTTTGGCAAAAATTCAAGAGGAACGTGTGGGAGTGACCAAGAGAAGTTATAAGGGGATTTTACCACTCCCTGACCAAATGGCCTTTAAGCAGCCACTAACCAACCACACAACAACCCCAAAAGGACCCTCGAAGGCCTTGGTTCCAGTCCAAAATATTAACCAAAGTCAGATGAAAGATAGAAGAGACAAAGGCCTCTGTAACCATTATGATTCCAAGTGGAATACTGGCCACAAATGCCCTAACCCTAAACTGTTGGGTTATGACATCAGAGTTAAGTATAAGAAAGGGGTGGAAAACTATGTGGCATACGCATTATTGAGAAGGGATGAGCCTTCTAAACAGGAAATGGCTTTAAGTCTTACAACCTTATCTATTCCTACAGTTGACTGGTGGGATGAGATCAAGGAAGGTTACAAGCACGATGCCTATGCAACAAAGTTATTTGGTCAGTCTGGGGTAGGGCAGTTACCCTAGAATTTCTCAGTGAAGCCAGGCCTGATCTTCTACAAAAACAAATTGTTTGTGTCTGAGCAAGGGGCCTCGAGACAGAAGATGCTACAGATTCTGCACAATGGGCCTCTAGGAGGTCACTTTGGGTATGATAAAACCCTGCATAGGGTGAAGAAGGAATGTGTTTGGCCTGGACTGAGGTCTAACTTGAAGAAGGTCATAAGAGAATGTGAGATATTTTTAAGGGTGAAGTTAGACCAATCCAAACCCAGTGGGCTGTTGCAGCTACTACCAATTCCCTATCAACCTTGGTTGCAGATTTTGTGGAAGGCTTGCATACATCCCAGGGGTTTGACAATGTTTGGGTGGTTGTGTATCACCTCACTAAGTATGCCCATTTTACTCCCTTAACTCACCCCTTATCAGCCAAAATAGTAGCACAACTCTTTGTTAAACATATCCTTAGACTACATGGGATGCTCCAATCGATTATTTCTGATAGAGGAAGTGTGTTTACAAGCTTGTTTTGGCAGGAACTTTTCAGGCTACAGGAGATACAACTAACCCCTCAGTACCTCCTACCATCCTCAAACTGATGGTCAAAGTGAAACCATGAATAAATGCCTAGAGAATTACTTAAGATGCTTTGTGGGTGACGAAACTAAAACTTGGGCTCACTAGATCCCTGAGTGGTGGTACAACACCACCTATCACTCTTCTACACGTATCACCCATGTTGAAGCCTTATATTGTTATGCTCCTCCTAGACTACTTACTTACACCCTGGGAACCACTAAAGTAGAGGTTGTCGATGAGGACTTAACATCAGATCTTGCAACTGCTAAGACATAATCTCCAAAGTGCCCAAGATTGAATGAAGAGGTATGTTGTGACCTAAGGAGGAAGGAACAACAGTTTGAGAAAGGGGAGTGGGTCAACTTGAGGCTTCAACCCTATCGGCAACACTCAGTGACTAGTCGACAAAATCACAAGCTGTCTCCTAGGTTTTATGGACTCTATTGGATTTTACAGGGGATCAGCGAGGTAGCCTACAAATTGGAATTATCTCCATCATCAACTATTCATTTAGTATTCCACATTTCACAGATCAAGAAGAAATTGGGGCAGGGTACAACAATACTACAAATCCTACCACCAGTTGACTCACAGGGAATAATCAAGCCAAAACTAGAGGAAGTATTAGCAAGAAGAATGAAGAAGCTAAAGAATTTATTAGTGGTGCTGATCCGCTGGCAAGGACAGTAGACGGAGGAGGCGACATGGGAGCCCTACATTGAGCTGAAGGAAGCCTACCCACACCTTGTGGACAAGGTGTTCTATCGGGAGGGTTTTGTCACACGCTTTGGGCTGACCATGGGCTAGGATGCGGATGGGCTCGAGACGAAGGATTGCAGTTGTGATAATGGGCCAATGGGCCTGGAACTTATGTAGTGTTTAATTAATATTTCCCTTTTATTAGTTGTAAGGCCTTGCATGGCTTGTAGGATTTTATGCACGTTGTGATATTTTATCTTTTTGCAATCTCTTATTTGTGGATTTTAGGAGGGAGGACGCTCTCTAGAAACATTTAGGGATGTTCCACTTTTTATTCGAGGGCTGATCCTAGTAGGGTTTTTGAACAATTATTTGAATACAAATTCCAGAATTCTCTCATCTTATCTCTTTCACGGGAGGTCACTCACTCTCTTAGTAAGTTGCTTATCTTCTATCAAGTTTTACAATTTCCTTTATGTAAGTGTGACATCACTAACTTGTCAAAATATGAAGGTTGTATAAGCTAGATATTGAAAGATTACCAGTGAGGCACAATGCATAGCAACGAGTAGTTGTTAGGGGCTCTTCTAAATATTTAAAATATTTTAAAATTCTGTAAAAAATAACAAAAGAGTTTAAATTAGGAGAATACAAACAACATAAGGAAAAAATCTGAAAAATAAGAGAGGAGAATACACAATGATGAAGCCAGTTGGCCATTTTGTAGACACACTTTACAAAAGGAGAAGAAAAGTACACAAATCCTGCTAAAGATTTATTTTGGATCTGCTTGTGGATTTGGCTAGACTTTAAGGAACTCGATCCAAACCAAGCAGTGCAAGCTTTGTTCTTTCCTTTGGAGTTTGGGCACATGTTGATGTTCTGATTCCATTTTCCATTATTCTGATTGAATGATACGATATACCCCATTTTCCAGCTTCTCAACCACAATCATGTGACATATCGGCGTCTTTAAGGTTTTAAGAAACCTGAAATTTGAAAGCAATGCCTTAGTTAGAGATGTCCACTTAGGGGACGAGAGAGTTAGATTATGTTTGGAAGATGAGATGAGAATTTTATGTTTTGTTTTAAAGTTTAAAATATTATTTTTTAGTTTTGAGATTTGAAAAAATTGAATTAGAATTTGAAAAAGTTATATTGGGATTTGAAAAAGTTGAATTATTTATTATATTTTGTATGGGGATTTAAAAAAGTGTAAAGATGAGATGAGATGAAGATGAAAATTTTAAATGAGACATCTTTTCCAAACATAACCTTAATTTGTGCAACTCAAACCATTTTAAGTTATCTGTAACCGTTGGATTTTGATCAGTTTGGTATGAAAGATTCAAATTTCAACCATTTTTCTTCAAGACCAACAATATACATACAAATATTTATTATAACTATTTTGGTAATTCTGTTTCAAAATGATAGTAGGTTAGTCAAAACTTCAGATTTAAATAAAAAAATGTAATATTTTTTTTTTAAAAGAGTTATATCATTTCAATTCTCATAATTTTCTCATCATTTTATTATGTGTCATTATATGATTGGAGATTATTTATTATATTTTATTTGTGAATCTATTATCTAATGCAACATCATGAGATAATAAAAAATTAAATAATGAATATATTTTTATTTTTTTAATCTGGTGACACTTAGCTTATTGATATTATAATTAGTTCCATTTGAATTGAGTAGTGATCTCAATTTATCTTATCTAATTTCATTATTATAACTTTTTCAAATTAGCATATAAAATATAATAAATAATTTAATTTTTTTAAAATTTAAAATAATAATAATATTAAAAATTATATTTTAATAATATTTTATTTAATTTATTTAAAATCATCTCGTTTCCGACAAATCCGCGTTTGAAAATCTCGTCTTAACCTATCGTACAAACCAACATTTGTCCATTTGTAAGTGAAAAATCAAAATGCGGGTCCTTCATAAATTTGGCAGGTGGAACCACTAGTGTGGTACAAATTAACAAAGTTGAAAGGCTTCCACGGACTTTCCTTGCATTAAATGGCAGCCACCATCGATACCAGTCATATCAAGCAACTTTCAGAGCCAGCTAAAAAGATGCTGGCAGATTGGCCACTACCTCGAAACAGACATTTTGTGGGAGTGAACAGAACAAGAAAATAAAGAGAGGAAAGGGACAATCTGTAGTCAGCGCCAGGCATCTTCTTTTTTTTTAGACAAAAAAAAGATTCTCCGACAGATGAGTCGGTTTCAGGTGTTTTCACAACCCGGTTCCGTTCAATCAGGATTGGCATATATCCCTCTCTCACTCAAAATACCCAGAGTCCCAGACGGCAATGGTGGTGGATGCTTTGCATATATAAAAGCCAACGATATTGGCATATAGGCTCTCTCCATTACAGACAAAACAACTGTTCTCCTTTTGGTCCATTCCAACCCATCTCATACGTAATCTGCAGCTTTCAGTTGTACATAAGGACCACCCCCCCCAAACTCGGTTCTAACTACTACTAGCTAAGGTACATATTCAGAGGAGGTAGAATGTATATTAGTACCATCCATTAAATTGGTATATATATTCTCTTCTATGCAATTTGAGAATAATTTTCTGTGTAAATCTGCAGTAAGTTCTTAGGAGAAAAAAAGGAGACATAAATTACTTTTTTTTTAATGAGATAATAAAAAAATCTTATAAAAATAAATCTACTTTATATAATATATTAAATTTATTTTATAATAAAAATAATTTTACAATCAAATATATAGTGTACCTTATCACTCAGTCAGTTTATAGATTTAATTTTATAAAATCTCTTTGTGACTAAATATTTCTTTTTACTTTTTTATTTAAAATAAAAAACTTAAACTTATACTGTTCAAACTTATACCTACCATTACTCACATTTTTAAAATAAAAAACTTAAACTTATACGGCTCAAACTTATTCCTACCATTAATCACATTTTTAAAATATAGACATCACATAAATATTCAATATTATATCTATTTCTCTCGGTACTGAATCGCCTAATTTGACGAATCAGATCAATCTCACTTGCATTTAATTAATTGCCCTGTTCATGCCACTAGCTAGCTAATAGGCAGCCCCACTGGCCCTGCCATACTTTTCAGAACCATACCCACATGAATGTTCTCAATTTTCCTTGTCTTTTTAAGATCCAAAGTGATCAACGCGGAAAAAGATGAGACATATTCTAGGACACAGTTCAGAGCCAGCTAGTAACAACTAAGCAAGATCATGAACCAACCCAAATCCTCCCAATAAATAGCCACTCTGTTCCACTTTTTCCTTTCATCCATCTACCAAAATTAAAGCATGGCATTTTTTCAAGAGAAAATGCTCTTCATGGGCCTCTTAATCTTTTGCTTGGCTTTAGTGGTCTCTTCGCTTAAAAGACCTTACACGCCTCCAACAGTTGCGCATTTGACGGATTACTTCCCTCCTGTCTCCATCGATAAAGGGTTTTCTAACTTCTTTGGAGGCTCAAATATCCGGCTGCTCAATAATGCCTCAATGGCCAGCCTTGCTCTCGACAAATCCTCTGGTAAAATCACATGAACCTTTACAAGGATGGGACTTTTGACATATATATTTTCGCATTTAAGCTTGGAATTTTCTGTAATGTTCATCTGTTTATATTTTTACAGGATCCGGAATGGTCTCGAAAAACAAATATTACTATGGATTCTTCAGTGCTGCAATTAAGCTGCCATCCGGCCTCTCTCCTGGAGTTGTAGTAGCCTTCTATGTAAGCCTTTTCATCCATGGTTGAATGGTATAATTGAAATGCATGAATTTTTAGCTAGCTCATGTGGATATCGTACTTGTATCCAAATATATAGATAGACAGACGGACTGACAAAAAACGGGAATTGGAAGTTGTCAAATGCAGATACTTCCCCTCACAACCATGATGAAATTGACATCGAGTTGCTTGGTCATGACAAAAGAAATGATTGGGTCCTCCAAACAAATATCTACGCTAATGGAAGTGTCAGCACCGGAAGAGAAGAGAAATTCTATTTCTGGTTTGACCCTACAGAGCAGCACCATCAATACAGCATCATCTGGAATAATCATCATATAGTGTAAGGCAGAACAAAATTCACAAACACATGACGCAGAGAAATTGAGAGTTTGATTACCAATTAATCTTTACAGCCCCAAATATATATATAATGAATGCAGGTTTTTGGTGGACAACATACCTGTAAGAGAGTTTCCACGCAACAGCGGCTTCTCTTACGTTTATCCATCAAAACCAATGTCGATTTACGCAACAATTTGGGATGGATCGGAGTGGGCGACTCATGGAGGAAAATACCCAGTTAACTATAAATATGCTCCCTTTGTGGTTTCATTTGCAGATATGAAACTGAGTGGGTGCATATTGAATCCAACAGAGCAAGTTTCTTCATGTTCAAAGGCCGGTACTGTTTCTAGCTCCGACCCAGTTGAGGGAGCTGAGTTTGTAAGGCTATCGGAGAAGCAGCTTGAGGCAATGAACTGGGCTAGACGGAAGCTTATGTTTTACTCGTATTGTAACGATAGATCCAGATTCAAAGTCCTCCCACCAGAGTGCAAGTGAAAGTAATCTTTTGGCCTCGGGTATTTTATCCTACTTTCATTCATTCCCCTCCACAGGGTGGAAGTAAATAACAACAGTAAAGGCATTTTCACGTCAAGATAAAGAACACCATCGCAAGCAGATCAAATAAATAAATAAATAATAATAATAATAAAAACAATGTTATGCAGGGAGTGTAGCTTCATATATGAAAATCCTGTATAACATTTGTATCATTTTTTTATACAAATAATATGAGAATTCATAATGTTTAATGTTGATGTCACAATATATTTTTTTTAATTTTAATTCATAATATCTTTCTTTATTTTTTCTATTGACACAAAAAATTTCAGGCGACATCACAATGATTATTTATTGCATGTTAAATCTTATTTATAAGCATGGGTGAATAACCTATTTAATAAAAGTAATTAGATGATACAATTTGATTTAGAAAAATAAATTAAAAATCTAATGTTATAAATTAAATCTTATTATATAAATCATGTGGATAATATATTATATACATTGATTTAAATCATTCCATACATCTAGACGACTTAGTAATTTGGTGCGGTTCACTCCCACAATGTATTTCACAACTTATTTGGTCTGAAACTTTGGTGTAAACGTGATTGTTTTTTAATAAAAGGGTTATATACATTCCTATAAAAAAATATAGAATAACTATTAATTGCTAAAAAAAAATAGAATAACTATTATTTATTTAAGCATGATATCATGATGCCTTTATTACCCGTTTTTCAATTTATTTTATCTTATTTCAACATTTAAATATTATTTATATATAAAAATATTTTTAATTTTTAATTTTTTTTTCTAATTATGATTTAATAAAATATAAAAAATAATTTATTTTTTAAAATCTTAAAATAAAAATTATATTAAAAAATCCTATTCTTCCGTAAATTATTTTCTTATTATTCATAATTTTCTTATTTTATCTCTTTATCTACTAAAGAATATCTTAATCTGACATCATATGACTTCATATTTTTATTTTATTTATCTCCGTCGTAATAAATGGGAACAGAAGTGAGTAGACAGTAATTATGGCGATACAGATGCCCTTTGAAAAGTCCACGGAAGTGACTGGCCCATCAGTACATCATGTAAATGTATATAAGAAAAAATCTAATTATAAATAATTGTAACACGCGTATTCATTTAATATAAATAGTCAAAAAGTAAAATTTATTAAAAATAATATTAAATTAAATTTAAAATATAAAAATAACAATATTGATTTACAAATTGATACGTAAATTTATTTATATATAATAAAATTCTATAAATAAATACAAGTAGAGAGCATCTTTCCCGAATGGTGCAGTAAACTTTTTTTTATCACATTTTTTTGACATATTTAAATATATTTAAAAAATAAAAAATATATCAATACATTTAAAATTACTTCTTTAATTATAAAATAAAAAAAATAAAAAAATTTTGACAAATAGTTAAATAAAAGTATCAAAATAAGTGAGCATAGTAATATTTTCCCTTCCCCCAATACAATCATCGAAATTTAATTTAATGGCTTAACATTGTTTGGTCCAAATAATTCATATGAAATACTTCATTTTGAAAATAATGAAAAAGGATTACGTAGTACGTAAAGGAAGATGTTTAAGTCACCGATAAAATGTCTCGAAAGTTTTACCTATTTGATTTTTTAATTATTTAATAATTAAGAGAGTATTTTTAATGAGTTTGTTATTTCGTTTTAAAATATTTAAAGTGATTTAAAAATGCTTGAAAAAAATATAAAAAATTTAAAAGTACATTTTACACTTATCATCGGTGGGAACTCTCGGAGCCAGCACTCGGTGCCTAGCAGTTCCCCTAAGCCTCTGAATTTTATTCGAGCATCTTTTTACTTCAATTACAGTGTTGTCATTTACTCACTGTATTTTACAATTTACTTAAATTAATTCCTTCCCTCATGTTTATTTCTAACATAAATATGATGATGTGATGCGCGAAGAGATCAGACGTGAATACAAAACAATAAGAGCATAGAAATAATTTAGAAAGTTCAAAATATAAGATAAAAATCTCAAATCATTTTAGAAAACTAAAATAAATATAAATAAAAGTACTTAAAAATATAAATTGAAAAACTAAACTCTTATGTTAAAAAGACTAAAAAAGTGAAGAGGGGTTGTAAGGGGAATTATTTTTCTTAGGAAAGGCTCACAGGACCTTGGCCCAGAAATCCAGTCCAATGGGGTTTTTACTCAAGTAAGAAGCGAACTGTCAACTAGGGAGAGGTGTAGTCTAGTCAACAAAATAACTCGACCTGACACAACGACAACCTCTCTCAAGAATAGAATGTGCACAAGATACACAAGAAATATAGAGGACCTTCAATTCATCGGCATCAGAGCATCAATGACTCACATAAATCGGATTAAAGCTTAGGAAGCCACCCAACATTAAAGGTGCTGTTAATCAAGTTACACTCCACAATTATGAAGCTGACACAGAGTCATGCTACATTTAAAAGACTCTGACAAAATGAATAGTACGGAAAACCCAGACTTCATGAGAGCATGCATGATCTGCTCTTTAGACCTGCAATATATATAGCAGATGTCAGGTACGAAGAACCTTTCTCTCTGATCCCTAGACTTTCTTACTTATTTACTACACTCCAATAGCATTTATTAACTTTGGCATTGGAGGTTACTCGGGCCTAAGGCCGCCATCTCAAAGCCATATTATATTCTTCTCTATGCAGGGCCCACTTAAGAAAACCTGAGTTTTTGGAACTTGACCCAAGGGTGTGTGAAACAAGATGTTAATAGTGGCGCCGTTTGTGGGATCAAGTTAGATCTTGCGTGTCCTTCATACATCTGAGGCAACCCGTTCCAGGTAACTCAGAGAGAACCAGGCGTGCAGGAAGGAAAAAATCACTACAGAAGAAGACCAGGCAGGCATAGACAGAGCATGACGAGTGACGGAGAAGGCCAGCATTTAGCCTCCGGTCTTCAATTGCATGGAAGTTGCGAGTGAAGTTCTAGATGAGCGAGAGCTCCGAAAGGTTGAGCCAATTGGACCGCTCGAGCTTGTTATCCTCCACCCAGACCGACCAGAAGCTATGATGACGATCAACGGTGACATGACGCAGGAAGCTCGAGACGCCATGCGACAACTCCTCTCTGAATACCTGGATGTGTTTGCATGGAATCATGGGGACACGCCCGAGATAGCACTCGAGATCATACATTACAATTTAAGTGTGGACCCGAAAGTCTGAGGTGTGCGGCAGAAGCGTTGAAGTGTCAGTGTGAAGAAGAATGCCGCCATAGCTAAAGAGGTGGACATACTATTAAAGGCGGGATTCATTCGAGAAGCTCACTACCCGGAATGGTTATCGAATGTAGTACTAGTTAAGAAGCCGAGTGGAAAATGGGAATGTGCATCGACTTTACTGACCTCAACAAAATTTGCCCGAAAGACAGCTTCCCGCTTCCCTGCATTGACTTCATTGTCGACTCTACGACAGGTCATTGCATGCTCAGTTTCATGGACGCCTAGTCCGGGTATAACCAAATCCGTATGAAGCCTGAAGATGAGGAAAATACCTCGTTCATCACAGATCGAGGTTTGTACTGCTATAAGGCGATGTCGTTCAGACTAAAAAAATGCGGGGGTCGCTTACCAATGGCTGGTTAACCAAATGTTCAAAGATCAGATAAGAAGAAGGATGGAAGTCTACGTAGACGACCTATTGGTCAAAAGCGGGACTTTAGAACAGCATCTGGACGACTTGAGGGAGGTTTTTGCGATATTACGGTAATATCAAATGAAGCTGAACCCGGCAAAGTGCGCCTTTGACGTTAGGTCAGGAAAGTTTTTAGAGTTCATGGTATCCGAACGAGGTATTGAAGCCAATCTTGAGAAGGTAGATGCCATCCACAGTATGGCCCCATCTCGAAACATAAATGAAGTACAAAGGTTAGCTGGGCGAGTTGTCGCACTCAATAGGTTTGTTTCAAGATCGACCGACAAATGCCTGCCGTTTTTCAAAATCCTGCGGAAAGCGAAAATATGGGATGACGAGTACGACTAGGCATTTGGAGCCTTTAAAAAAATACCTCATAAGCCCGCCGCTACTTAGCCAACCCAGGTGCAGAGAAACGTTGACCTTATACTTGGTCATCTCCCCCCAAGCGACTTCCTCAATATTGGTACGCGAGGAAGAAGGGATCCAAATGCCAATTTATTACGTCAGCTAGGTGTACCGAGGGGCCGAGGCCTGCTCCCCCCGCATAGAGCAATTAGCCCTCGCATTGGTAGCAACCACGCGAAAGCTACACCCATGCTTTCAGGCTCACCTCGTACGAGTCCTCACAAAGACCCCTCTGAAGAAGGTGTTACAGTGGCTGGACACTTCAGGACGCCTCATGAACTAGGCAGCGGAATTAAATAAATTCATTATCAACTACGCTCCTTAAAATACCGTGAAGGGGCAAGTGTTAGTGGACTTTGTCGTCGAGTTTACTGGATTCCTGACGGTGGACGAGGGTATGCATTCTACGAACCCTTACCAAGTATTTGTTGATGGCTCATCTTGCCAGGCAGGAGGGGGAGTAGGGGTGCACATCGTGACCTCCAAAGGAGAAGAGCACAATTACGCCTTTAAATTGGTGTTTAAGATGACGAATAATGAAGCAGAGTACGAAGTGCTGCTCTCGGGGTTACAGGTGGCCAAAGCACCCTGCCGGTTAACACGGTGGTTAGGACAGTGGAAGTACCCACTGTCGGGATTGAAGTAATGGCAATACAACATGGGACCCAAGATTCGGTAGCAAGCTTAGTAAAATATTTAGAAACTAGCAAAATACATGAAGATAGGCAAGAGGCAAGAAAAGTCAGAATAGAGTAGCGTGTTACACCATGATCGAGCGAGTCCTTTACCGGTGGGGTCACTCAGCTCCTCTCTTAAGATGTATCTCCCCAGAGGAGGTGCAGTACGTGTTAGCAGAAATACACGAGGGAATTTACGAGAACCATTCTTTCTACTGGTCCCAAGCTCTCCGAGACGTCAAAAGCTACACACAGAAGTGTTAAAAATACCAAGAGTACACCCAAATCCCCATTGCCCGTTGGAGAAGTTGACGTCGATCACCTTATCTTGGCTATTCACCCAATAGGGGGTTGATTTGGTCGGCCTACTTCCCTTAGGCAAAGGGGGGTCAAGTTCGTAGTGGTGGCTGTTGACTACTTCACCAAGTGGATTGAGGCTAAAGCTTTAGCTACCATCACCGTGAGCAATATCATGTGATTCCTGTGGAAATCGGTAGTTTGCAAGTTCGGCATCCTGTACACCATTATCGAAACTTGATCCTTTGTTGCCGAGACTTGGGGATCAAGTTTCGATACTCGTCCCTGGGACACCGATAGTCCAATGGACAAGTTGAGGTAACTAACAAGATGCTTATAGGAATACTCAAGAAGCGACTTGACGACATAAAAGGTGCATGGGTTGAGGAACTCCCCGCTGTGCTCTGGGTCTACTGGGTTACAGCCAAGACACCGACAGGGGAAACCCCTTTCACTCTCACCTATGGACATGAGGCAATGATGACAATAGAAATCGAACTTCCCACGTACAGAGTTCAACACTTCGAACAAGAGTCCAATAACAGACAATTGGAGGAACAACTAGACCTACTGGAAGAAGTCCGGCTAGGAGCAGAGATAAAGACTGCATTTGACAAAGAAGGGATGATAGGTTTTTCAACAAGTGCTTACGACCGAGGACATTCAAAGTAGGAGAACTGATACTCAAAGAAACAGGAACAACGACGTGGGATGAAAGAAAACTAGGCCACCGTTGGGAGGGTCCCTATGTGGTCATCGCCACAAATCGACCAGGTTCCTATCACCTTAAAGATTCTCAAGGAAACGACCTAC
>QEOT01123140.1:0-45598 GCA_003123785.1 Pterocarya stenoptera | reverse complement strand
TTTGAAAAAATATAGCGATTAGATGAGATATGAGATGAGTTGAGAGCGTTTCATTATCCAAACCATAACCTTCTAATTCATCATGTATTATGATTTTATGATAATTATGTGTAGAAATGGCTGAATAAAAGTGTCGTTTTTTAAAAAGATATTTTTTTAAGAGTACCTGGGAGATGCATCCGCCAAGTCCGATGCCCTCAAAAAATTGATGAAAACTCAACGCTGCTATTAGAGGCTTGATTGTCTTTGGACTTTCTGAAGCACCAAGCGATACCCCGATGACAACAGAATGAACCAAAATACCCAACTCCAGAACCTGTGCATTGTATTGATTTATACGAAGTCAAGCTTCTTCTTTCTTTTTCTTTTTTTCTTTTTAAGAAAATTATTGCAGAAATGCTTTTACGCCTAACGTTAAAAAAAAATTAATAGAAACGTAGAGGCCAGGCGTATGGAGTCGCCCACCTCTAAGCAAAAACAGAGGAGGAGGGTGCAGCGTCCTACCAACCTCGGAGTTATGGACATAAGAAGTTTTCTTTTTAAATGTTTTTGCGTAAATTATGGACATAAAAATGAGAGAAATTACTTTTTGGAGGATAATGGACAATTTTGTAGTGTATTATTATTAAGAATGCTCTCGAGCAATAATATATCACATAATGCTGAGGAGGAACTACGGATAGTTTTCATTACTTCAAATTAATTAAGAAAAAAGAGAAAACATATGAATTGAGAATTTTGAAAATTATGTTTAACTCTTGCATAAGAAGATCACTAGTCATCAGGTGGATGCTTATTAACTCTAGGAAAAAAGTGCTGGTTGCATATATGTAATCTCTGCGTCGATCAAAATTATGGAAGAGAGAGAGAGAGAGAGAAGAGCAAGGGGACCTGAGATATTATGCGGTGGCGGATTAGATCAGATGAATTCGACCTCTCTGAGACAAATGCAGGACCACGAACATGTGCCCCATCAGTTTCCTCATCGGCGTTCACCGGCTGAGCTTTTCTAAGCTCAGACCTCTTTTGGTACCCTGTTGCAAAAGCTTCCATCATCATAGTTCCAATGGCCGACACCATTGCTACAAAACCGGTAAAGGGAAACTTTCCCCACGGATTTCCCCCAATGCATGGGCTCGTCAAGTTTACAAAAGCATCAGGAAGTACGTGAATGAACCCGGTTGCCAAGATCACCCCGGCTGCGAAGGCCTTTATAAGGAAATAAATATCTTTCTCTGGGTGAAGAAATGTTTTCTTTACCAAATATGGAAGACAAACTCCTAGCGAACTGGCAATTAGGATCGAAGCCATGGCAACTAGTTTGTATTTGAGTGCGTCGGATGTTTTTCGATCTTCTTCTTGGGATTCACATATGCACTTTGAAGAGACTAAGATAGGACCCCCAACGAGAAGAATAAGAGAAGTGATGGTTAAGAATTTGCAGGAAAACCTTCTGAACTTGATCATTGTTAGGATACAAGTAACTAGGCAAGACACGATCGAGGAAATAATTTTAGCTTCGTTTTGAGAACTAAGTCTTGACGCCAAGTATATATAATACATAGAGAGGTTAGAGTGAGACTCATACCACATTCCCAGAAAGCCTTTTTGTGGGCATGTGTGTGAGAAAGAGACAGTGACAGAGAGAAAACAATTGGTTTAATTGTTAGCACCCCATTGGCTGGACGTAAGAAGACCATATGTATGGGTCATTCAAGGCAGACTGCAAGATGACAAGCGTAGGATTGCTAGCTTTATCATGCTGTCAGTCCATTTGACACAAAGAGATTCGATCCAGATTTAATCAGGAGCAACTTACAAGGGCCTGTCATAATTTGTGTCTTTTCCTCCCCCCTCTCCATTGATTTCTTGCCTTTTTAATTCCACGAAAATTATATGTAGGGTCTTGCAAATAATTCAAAACTAGTAAGACAAATGAACACCTTGTCGAGATTATCTTCTCGAATTATTGGTCTACATAATACCTTTTGAATATTTCCTTTTTATATGTTTTATCTTTTCTATTTCTTTTTGTATCCTTCGAGATAATAGGTCTAATGCCTTAATTTGATCGACGTTGGTTGTCTTTCTGCACAGATGAAGTACTGTCAATTGCAACCAACCCATAAGGTGTCATTTGGTCATGATGGTTTTGGTGATTTTTTTTTTTGTTAGTCATCAATGCATTAAACTAAATCAAGGATATGAGAGGAAGAGGTAAGGTGCTCTAAACAAAAATTCCATTATAATTGACCCAGTTTTGTTAGGGGTACACTATAATCATTTGTTTAGATGTTTTGGACGAGGCTATCCACTTTTGTTGTCTCCAAATCTACAATTATGGGTAGGAGGAACGTAACAGGATATCTCGAGGCATAGACCAAATTGTTAGCAGCTCATGCGTGGCTTACGAGATTGTACCAGTGTATGTGTCACACACATCTGTGGTGGATCGATCGATATGGCCGGCCGTGTACCGTTTACACACGTAGATTTGTGGTGGCACATGTTGCTCAAACGACTCTTCTTTGATTGATGCACTGCTCAAGAATGTAAGAGATTAACAGCCAGAAAACCTTCTAGCAAGGCACGTGTTTCACTTAAGTACTGGTAGAAAAGCAATAAATCTACTATAGTTTTTACCTAAAAGCAGAAAATAGTAAAGAAACCAAAGGGAAACATCGCCAGGTTTATATTATATTGTAGCCTTGTAGAAAGAAAGAGATGAGAGAGCGATCGAGGAGCTACCCCTCCGATGTGGGCATATATATGTTATAGTTTTCCATCATCGTCTTTTCTTCTTGACAATTTGGAAGGAGAATAGACTCCCAAACGGGGCACGAAGAGTCATTTTTCACGATAACACTGATCATGCAAGCGATGCTAGTTTTAGAAAAAATTTCAACCCAAAATTCCTCAATATATACAAATAATGGGCACATTTACACCCATTTTCACTCCAACCATCAAACAATTCAATTTTCACAAAGCACAGTTAATTTCCACCCATGCATGTGTCTCCACCATATATTGTACTGTAAACGTATTGTGAGGCCATCCGTCCCTCAGTTCAGTGTCCGTGTCCGTGTGCTTTTGGCTTCATTCATTATTGAAGTTTGTCCCAACTTTTACCCAAACTTGCAGTTGAATAATGCATCATGTGACTTATGTCTAAGTATAAAGTGAATCATGAGATCAGGTTCCTCAAGTAAGTGATTTGTTTGACTCAAAGCCAACATCTTGCGCGCGCGCGCACACACATATATATATATATATATGTATGTGTATGAGAAATGTTAGTATGCCGCCTGAGTTTGGCCCCTCACTTTGATTGCTTATATATTTTATTTTATTTTACATTAAGAGAGTGACTTTTAATATATTGGTGTATTTTTTTTATGTTAAAAAATATGAAAATAAAAAAAAATAAAAAAACAAATTTATACTAGATGGCACGCCTAGCAATTATTGCTAGGCAGCAGCCTAACACTACTCATATATAAATATATATATATATATATATACACGCACGTATTGTGGTAAGAAACAAGCTGGAAATTTCCCACCGTAGCATATATATTGTGAGAGTCTTCTCTTTTCAAGGCCATACGTACATTTAATCGCTGCATTTAATCAATTTCGGCAATTTTTGTCTCGCTGCAGGTTCGACGAAATAAAAATGATATTTCTGATCAACCGCAGCGATAGCCAAGATTCGGTGGAAAAACATACTTTTTCCGGCGATTTATTTTCGTCGCAATTGTCCAAAAATCGATGGAAATATCCTTTTTCGTTTACCCCTAAGTGGTTAAAAAAGTCAATTGCAGCGATATATCGTCGCAAAGCAAAAGGTTAAAAAATGGCTGCAAAAGACTCGATATTTTTCCAGCATTTTAATTTATCGTTTGCTGTTATTTTTCCAGCGGGTAATTTTCGCCGCAAAAATATATTTTCGGCGATTAATTGTCGCCGCAAATAAGTAAATTAAAAAAATTAATTCCGGCGAATTTTACTCGCCGCAAAAGAGTTTCCCAGAAAATAAAAATAAAAATCACAAAAACAGATATGAACTATATCAAAGCTATACTTCATATTCGAGACCCTTCTATATAATATATTTATATAGCCAAAGAAGAGTTTCAAGAAATCAATCAGTTTTGAATTCATAATTCTATGCATAGACTGCCAAAGAATAAAACAAAAGATTACAATCTAATTTGAAAAAGTTCTCAAAGATACCTATCTTGGAAGAACCCTGTTATGAGCAATTAACTTGCTAACCTATGGAAAAATGTGTGGAGTCTTGATGAGGATATGAAAAAAAAAAACATGGAAACATAATCCAAACATACTTAGAGTGCATTGGCAGGCTGTAACAAAGTTGGTATCAATATTTTCAGAAACTAACTTAGGGAACCCTTTGCAGTGCATGTACACGTACAGATCGAATCATTGGTTCCAATTGTTATCCTTGCAATAATGAGAGATAAATTGAAGTGATTATATAATTGTTAAAACTAACCACAATGAATCTGTTGAATCCAAATCAAGCTACTGAGATAACCAATGGCAACTGCTGTGAATGAAAATCAAATAAAATGTCACAATTTATCAAATGAGTCTCACAATCTCACACAACCCAGAAAACTTCTATTAAAAAAAAAGTGACAGCAGCAAGAAATCACCAGTGTATAGAAAATTTCATAGCCAAATGAAATGAGGATACTCAGCTTAAAGTAGACTCACAAGTTCTTCTTGTTGTCCAATACCCACTGAGGTACTTCCCCACTTAATGAGTCGTTGGTTAAGAACTTACATCCATAAATACATGTCATCTCATGAATTTATTCTCCAAGGAAAAAATGATTTGATGTAGTGCAGAAATAAACCAGTATGGCACATATAGAGAAGTGACCTAAATCGCTTCTACACCTGTAGCAACAACAAATGACATTCAAGCCAAACTAGTGGAAAGGGTAAACTATGATAGAAAGTTCGAGGGAAAATTAAAAAGAGTACTCTTAAAGAAAGTTAACTTGCCAGCCTTAAATAAATATATCATCTTCTAACCAGCCAATTGACATTCAATCTGCTCAATCATCCCATGCATCCAAAATAGACTTGGCCTTGAAGGAGGCACCCATAGGCCAAAGTACTTCATGAGCAAAGAGGGCACCTTGCATCCCAATATGCTAGCTATACCATCCACATTACCCAAGACCATGCAAAAAATGCCAACTGAAGGAATTCTAAATGCAAACCCAAAAACAATACTGAACTTGTTAGAATAAAGCTATTGAACCCTACTTAATGCATCTATATTTTTCCTCAGGATTAAACAATGTATTTTCTTAGATAATATATAATGGAAAAGGATTATAAGGAATTGCTTGAAACAGAATATTTTCTTAGACTAGACAGAGGAACCTTCTTGAAGAGTGTCCATTGAGAATGCCAAGTTGGATGAGATATCAGTTAGAGGTAAGGGACCCTGCAAATCTACAGATATGAACTAAATTTACTGAGGAAAATGTCCAAGACCTGTTGATATATATATATATAACAGTGCAACAATTCCTTAGTCTTGTTGACAAGACCTGCATGCATCTCTTTCACTTTGAATCATCCAGAAAAAAGAAACAAACACATAGAAAATGAATTACAAATAACAGAGTAACCAGTTTCATTGTAATTAGCACAATGAAAGAATAAGCTGTAGTCCATAGATATTATTAAAAACAAGTTGGAATAATAGAGTAACTAGTTTTTATTTATTTTTTTCTGTGATGATCAGAGACTGAGACAAGCTGACAGATAATACAAAACAAATGCAAAACCAGATGTACTTAGCACATTAAAGAAGATGCACAGGTAATTAATTGGCCACATTATGCTAATCACTATCAATATTAGTTTGATAGTGTTTATAAAAAACACCAGTCATGAGATGGAGAAATCATATTTTAGTTTGAGATTATGGTTCTGCCATGAATAAGGAGAAACATAAGTAAATTTAATCAAGTAATAGGCATAATAGTGTTCCAAATATATTATCAGAAAAAAATGGCGGTACTAAAACATTCTATATAAAAAATACAAATTGCAAGAAAAAATATAATTATTATAGAGAAGATCATTACTACAGCCACAAACACATTTATCCCTGACACAGAAGACCACTTCCCTAGAAAATGTTGACTCCTTAAGGACTCATTTTTGTGAACTCAAATTTGTCCAGTTGTTCCATCTAATACAAAACTGTCTAGTTCTAGTATCAAATAAAAAAACTGCCAAGTATTAGCTGTCATACATACCACATGCAAATACTAGCAATGTTTACCCAAAAATAAGAAATCATAGCTGCTGCCCAACCACAGCCACATGTATAAGACCAATTAATATACTCAAACTCCAAACTAAACTTAACATCTATCAGGCCAAATGCAATATGTCCAGATACTTACAAAAACTTGAATCTTTTAGTACATTATACTTGCATACATGATCCAAAATTAAAACCTGATGCACTGCCACCATTTTAACCATTTAAAAACCATCAAGAGGCTGTCTAGGTGACACAACCAGTTAACCAATTTCAGCTATTTCATAATTTTGCTAATTCTTTTCTCATTCTTAATTCACTCATCTCTATTTGGTTTGCTAGAAACAAATTTTATTCTTATCTTTCTGCTTATACTGTTCAATTAAGTGTAAAATACATATCCACCAAGGCATATATAAGAGGCTTCGTTGAACAGAAATTATTTTACCCAGAGAAAAAGGAAAATCATTTTCATAAGTAGTCAATTTTTCAATATTCTCCTATTCAACAAAATAGGTAGTCATTCTTGCAAAGAAAGTTATTTACTTCGCGAGCAGTTTGTCATAACTTCAAGATTCATAGGTCAGGCACTCGACAAGTCTTAATTTGACACTACAGTAAGGATTCAGTACTGGTCCTAACTAGACTAGAGGAAGAGTTGTAATTTGAGTATGATCATTTCATCTCTGTAACCAAAAGTAGATTGATTTGTTTTGGAAGCCTGTTCAGCCACTTTTGTCAATCAAGGAGGAAACTTTTAAGATGAGTTAAATATTTTGGTGTAATCTTATATGCATATGCATTAAATACAGTTATATCAGTGATTTTATAATGAGTCTTATCATATAAAATATACATTAATTTAACCATCATAATATATGAAATTTCTTTATGGATAAAGTATTTTTCTTCAACTCAATGGGAGGAGTCATGAATTATGTAACATCCTAACAAATTTGTGGTCCAAAAATAAAGAATCATAATATAAATCGGGAAAAGGAAGTTACATACATAATCTCAGTTTGAAAATCAGATTTACAAGCATTCAAAAAAAAAAAAAAAAAACCTTCAGCCAATATATTCATCACAACAGCCCAACGCATAAAATAAAATGACGCATATCTGCTAGAACACTCTGCCCACCATAAATACTAGTGAAAGTGTATGGCTTTCATAGCCTAATTGAACACAAAAATATACTAGCAATACATTATAAATACACTAAGCAGAAAAGATTAAAAGAGAAAATCTTCTTAATATTAAAAAAAGTAGAAATAAGTATCAATATTCTATAAGCCTAGCCAATGAAGAAAAGAGAGTACCCAGAACCAAAAGAATGAAGCCAATTCAAATGCATTCTGCAAAGAGTTAAAACAAAGAACATGCAAATCAGTTTTGCTTTCCCGATTGAAAGTCAATCCATAGAAATTTAAGAAAGAACAAGAAAATAGATTTGCAACTATCTGCAGATGTGTCATGCTTTTTCCAACCTAGAACAGAATAAACTGGATCAAGGACAACAATAAATACATTGATTCTTAAACCAAAAAAGACCATCTCAAGGCTTTAGCTTTGCTCTTGTGAAGAATCCAGTTATACCTAAATTCTCTAATGCCAATGTTGCACACAAACTGCACACAAACATGTAGAACCAGATGGCAAGACATTTAAGTAATAGTAACTCATATAAGATATTATATACTCATATGGCATCAATCAAACCATAGTGTATGAATTATATAGCTCCAATTAAGAAAAAAAATCTTTGTTTTATAAAAATTAAAACAAAAGAGTAAAAATTAAAACCTAGTTACACCTTACACCATTAATGGCTAGCATAATTCATGGTTTTCCAAACGTTGAATACACAAGAATTTATCAATACCTATCATTAAAACAAGAAAACATTCATATTAATAATGGAAAATTTTTATTCATATTTTCAAGTTCTAACAAATAAAAATAAAATCTATCTTCATATATCCCTTCTGCCCCAAACTGGAAATTAGATATCAAGTTCATCAGCACACACCAAATCTAGGTTCAAAGCCATAATTGAAAAATGCATGATATCAACAACCCATAAACAAACTAGCGACCACACAGATATTTCTACAGTACAGGTACAAAACACAAAACCAAATCTCCAAACGGAACTAAACCAAGAAATCAAGCAAAGATAAAAGGAATGAAAAGAACCCATATGTGAAAACCGAAGGCAATATTAGGGGTGGTTGTGGTGGTTGCTTGGCGTGGAGTGGTGGCTTGGGAGGAGCACGGCGATGCTGAGGAGAGCTGGTGGTCGTGGGTTATGAACAGAGCAAGGGAGAGAGGGAGAGCCTCGGGCTGCTCGGCTAGGCGTGAAGGAGAAGGGGGCTCCGACAGAGGACTGTCAACGGCGTCGAGGTGTGGGTGGTGACGAACGGCACCTCCAGTGGCGCCGATATTGAGAAATTCGAGATAGAGAGAGAGAGAGAGAGAGAGAGAGAGAGAGAGAGAGAGGTAAGGCCAGATTCGGGGAAAAGGCAAGATATCGGCATGGGGGCTGGGGGAGAAGGAGGGGGTGGTCGTCGAGGTGAGGTGGCGGTAGCGTGGTGGGGTCGTTGGTGATGGGATGTGCGCGGCGAAGGCTTGAAGGAGAAGAGGGATTGGGGAGAGAGGGGGGAGAGGGTTGGAGGGAAACAAATGAGGGAAAAACATAACGAGTGTGATTTAAATTTTGGATAATGCTACAGTTACCACTCAAACATACCATTTAAGCTTCCCATTGTATGTGGCATGACACATATTTTAAAATTAAAAAAAGAAAGATAAAAGATAAAAAAAGAAAAGAAAAGAGAAACTTTATCTCCCGCCCAACATCCCCTTCCCTGCTGCTCATTTCCTCTTCAGAAGTGAAAATCCCCAACATCCGACGTTCATTTCATTTCCTCTTTTAATCACTCTAAAGCCTGATTCTCATACGGTTGCCTTTATAAAGGTCTGATGGAACAAAAGTGACAGTGGAAAACAAGTTTCTCAAGACTAACAAGTTCCTAACCAGTTCTGCACTGAGTATCAATGTTAACAAATATCATTAATATTTTGTGCCTGCTATTATGCTTACCTATATTATTTTCTTGTTCTAGTTGATCAACTTTTATGAGTAACATCTACGGTACACTCCACGGTGGACAAATGTATAGACGGAGAGTGGGTGAAGCCATTTCTGCATCATCTTTTCAGCTAGTTTTATACAGTGATGTACTTTTGTAGTCGCAAGATAGTGCAGGATAACAAATGCAATCCTTCTTGGTAATTAACTGTGCAACCACCTTTAATTTACATAGCAGCAGCCCATCTGTGTCTCACTCTCTGTATCTCTCCATGTGACTGCATATGCCTATTCTCTAGATAGTTACCATGATGATTAGGAACTCGAGTTTAAATTTAACTCTCAGTATTTTGTGATAAATGTCATTTCTATTCAGTGATGCATCTTCATCTTCATTTTCTCTCTAGAATTTACACAAAATATGCAGGAAATCAAGCTGTGTTCTAAGAATAGTTCTGACATTGAAGGAAAAAAATAGAAAAAAGAATAAAAACCGTGTTCCACATCCACGATGTTTCCTTTCATGTCACTGGAAATACAACGTCTTTCCTGTTTTGGGTTGGAACGTTACTATTAGTGTTGCTCTTCATTGTTTTGTGTCATCTTTTATGAGCTCGTATCATCTGCAACTTTATAAATATAAAGGCTTGTCACATGTTCTGTTTTTACGCTCCTCAACCAAGCAACAAAAAGAAGGGAAGGGTGGGTTTCCTAGTCATTTAGGAACTGACTCAACCCATAACTGGGATGGAGGCTTGAAGGGGAGGCAACGGGAAGGGTGGGTTTCTCGAAATGGGTCTCTTTGGTGGTGGCTTGAAGACGAACTGGTTTCTCTTTGTGGGATGGGTTTCTTATGCTTGAAGGCAAACTATTTCTGGGTTTCTCTTGGTGAGAGCACGGGATGAGTTTCTCTTATTGATGGGTTTAATTTACTTGAAGACGAAATGGAGAGACAAGCGGCTTTATTGGTTCGTTTATTAAAGACGAAGAAGAGAAGTGGATTTTCTGGGGTTCGTTTATTGAGGATGAAAGAAGGTTGAAGACGAAATGCTCAGGCAGCCTCTTTTTTTTTTTTTTTTTTAATTTTTAAACGCTTACAACAAGACATTCCACGTCAAGCGGGAAGTCAGAGCGAGATATCCGAGCGGGGAGCATAGCATTTTCCTTAAATTTTATTAGCTTTTTCGGCACTATTCATTCGCCGCTAATAAGCTTTATTTGCCGCATAACATTTTACGGCGATAATATTTACCGCAAATATCTTTAATTGTAGCAATTTTCCTAATCGACGGATCTATAACACTGCTACAGTTAAAAATTCTTTTTTGTGGCAACAAAAATTGAGGCAAAAAGTAAAAAAATGGCCACAAAAAATAAAGTCTAAATTCTCTTCTTCTATTTTCCAACTTTGCATTGGAAATTAAGCGGCGACTTCAAAATCACCGGAAATAAGGTATATTTGTAGTATTTTTTTTGCGACGATTTTAAAATCGCTGGAAAAGTTTTGATTTCTTATACTGCGTCTACCAACGTTTAACATATAGAAGTAGATTTTTATTTTTCGATGATTTTTTTTCCTTCAATTGAAAGCTAAAAGCAATTAAAAGAATGTCTACAGTGATATTTGTGTTCATTATTCTCCAAAAGCTATATTATGAAGATCATTGCTACTTTTATCTAGAAATTGTCATCTCCAGTTGTAGCATCGTGCCAAATTTGCATGAACCATGCATATATATATATAAACACATATATATTACACATCGGAATTATTGGGTCAACGTCTAGGGCTTTAGGGTATCTGCCACCCTTTTTCTTACCAAATTCCAATTCTTGAAACAAAGAAGGAAAGGTTCGTTGATAAGTTAACCAGCGTATACTGTACAATCTATGTAGTACTACTGCTGGGGTGTTCTTGCAAAAAAAGACATAGTATATGATCATTTATATATGTAACGCCCTGGTCTCGGAGGGGTTGGAAAGTTACTTTCTGTCACTTAAACTCACATTCCAAACATATATTTATAAATTCCAAATTCTCAATGCCATATAAAATTTATTGTTTCAAACCAACTATCTCAATATATCAATCTCCCAAAATATCAAGTAATCAGAACACGACAAAATTACTTATTACAATTCGCCAATACTAATAGAAACTTTCTATGTTTAATCCACTATGCTTAAATCATCTCACTCATGCTCCATAATCTTTCTCAGACGAAATATTCAAATTATTTGAAAAAAATTGTGGAGATAAGATGTGAGTTATCAACAACTCAGTAAGCAGATAACATATACTACTACATAAACATGAACATTTATAGAGTTTAGAATGCAGAACAAAACATTTACTTTCAGAATGCAGAATCAAAACATGTCATCAAAATATCAGAGTGAAACTTTTAGAAAAATTCTTATTCAAAAATCTTTTGGCATATCATAATCTGAGACATCATCTTCATATCATATCAGAGCATCACCTTGAAACAGAAACCATGTTTAATCCCCGTGATAGGGTTATAAACCACCATTATACCTGTGGTGGGGTCGTATACTAATATTATACTCGTGGCAAGGCCGTATGCTACCATTATTATACCCTAGACAGGCCGTATATCACTATTATACTTGTGACAGAGCCTTAACGGAGTATATGAGAAAGAGAATCAGAACCAGGTCGTAATTAGATACCAAATCAGAACATCAAGCCAAAGGTTTTCAGATGCTATATCATATCAAACAAAGTACAAAAAATAGATTCAGATCACTCTCGCATTCATAAACAAAATTAGAGCATCTTCATAAACTATGCACAAGTTCTCAAATTTTCATAATCGCTTTTTTTTCATAATTCAGAAACTGAATACCAAAAAAAAAAAAAAAAAAAAAAAAAAAAAAAAAAAAAAAAAAAAAAAAATTTGCTCATGTCTATACCAACCATAATAAAAATACTTTCTTTTTACACAGATTTCATAAGTATACAGAATACATATATGAAGTTGTTTTCAAGTTTCTTTTCAAAACAAACATGCATATTTTCAAAATCAATCTCAGTTTTTTTTTTTTTTTTATATGCAAAGTCTAGTATACGAACCCCGCTTACCTTAACTTTTTAAGTTTTTTGAGTTTTTCCATAACCGTGATGAACGAATCTCAATCATCTCTTATAAAATAATCACATAATTTGGGTAAATTTTCAATTTCACACGTATTTTGATATTTAAGCCTGAAATACTAAAATAATTTATTTTTCCTAAAAATTTAAAATTCTAATAACTCTAAAACACCTTCACTTCCCAAACTTAGTGATATCCATTTAATTTCTCCAACTAATACATAAAAAATCTAAATTATTTTCCACCTGCAAGCACCTAAGTTCTCTTGTATCAATCATATCGTAAAATATAAATCCTATGATCAACACTTATTGACAGGGTAATTATGTAATTTCTACAAGTTAAGATCATGCAGGTTTAAACTGTAAGAACATATCAGAGGCCTTACGGGAAGGGCATGCAACGTGGATCAGTGGCTGCGTTTTCTTGAAAAGTGGTAATGTTAGGATGGCTCCTGGCGGTTCCTGGTGGCTGGGTTGAGAGGTTTGGGGATGGTGAGCCCTTCACGGTAGTGCTAATCGAGCTTGCGTGAGTGAGGGCTTGCGGAGGTGATCACAACATCGGCTTTGACAGTGGAGGCTTACCACAACGATTTTGACGTAAGGTGGTGCCGTCTTCTTTTGTGCTAGACGGCTGAAGGGAGATGTCATTGATCTGCCGTGCTTTGAAGAAGATAACCATGCTCTATTTCTCCCTGCTTAGAATAGAGGCTGTGATGGTTGTGTGTGGAGGCGGTTTCGTGAGATGGAGGCTGGCGGCTGGCAGCTTGGGGAGTCTTGATGACACAGGGAGAGAGGTTATGATGGACAGCTACGGTAGTTGGCTTTCGGAGGTGCTACGAATGTGCATGAAGGGTTGGTTCAGTGGTGAGTGGTTAACGGTGGTTGAACACGGCTGGGCTTTGTGGTTCTACTGATGGCTTCCGTCGAGAAGGTTGGTGGGTATCTCGAGTTCACGTGTATGCCCCCTTTTCGGTTGTTTCCGATGTGATGGGTTCCTCTAATGGAAGTTGGTGGTTGCTTCCATGGGTGGGGTGGTGGTTGTGGGGTTGTACCCTAGAGAGGGGATACTACATGCAGTGGTTACTAGCTGCAGTGCAGTGTTTGCTGCACTTGTCCTCAAGTTTTGGCTTCATCTGAGGGAGGCCTCGACAGCCTGAGGTGGTGTCGATCATGACTACAGAAGGAGTCCTCCATGGCCTAACTGAGCTTGTTGGGAGGTGCGACGCCGTGAGAAAACTTTCCGTATGTGAAGGACTTGTCGGTGGCTAGCATTTCCCAGATCGACCAACACGGAACCGTGAGAGAGATGGGGGGATGAGAGAAACAGGGGCATGGAGGGCTAAGTGAGGCTCAGAGAGAGGGGGTGACTGTAAGAGGGAAAACAAAACTGCAGGGAGTGGGGCGATGGGGTGGGTTCCGTGCAGATGGAGGGTTAATTTGTTGTTGTACTCAATGATAACTAGATCATTTGATGGCTCTACAGCCACCTCTACCTTAGGAGCTTTGGTATTTTTCACCACATAAACCTTTTTAGCCTCAACCTTCCCGCGATCCTTTATACTAGATAGTTTACCCTTTAAGGCTTTTTTTATAAACAGTTGGCAGGTGTCCCTGGTGTTTACAAATTGAACAGAACAGGGGTACTTTCTCATACATTACTTGCTACGAGAATCCACGAATATATGAAATCCCAATCCAAAATCGATCCACTAATGGCTTAGAACATCTAATTAAACATAGAAGCAGACACAACTAGGTCTCGTCAAAACAATTGTACCATTATCAGCTTTTACATTAATCCAGCAAAGATGCTCAAATAATCAACTTCAAATACCTGAATCGGCAAAACCAGGCAACGATATCGAAACAGAAGTCAATGGTCTCTATCTAGTGAAGTCAAGTTAAGAATTTGCGTGAAATTATTACTAGGCTTTTAATTCCATTGTTGAGGGTTATATTTCTAGACTTGAACTGGACTCAAGAGTATGCCGATTGATATTATGTGCACAGAAATTTATGCCTAAAGAAGTAGGAGGTATTCGAGGCACCGAGCTAAAATATCGAAGGATTAGAATCTTGGAACATTAGGTTCAACAAAAATGATTATAGATTAAATTAGGCGTGGAATTAGATAAGTATTTTAGACTTTGCTTTAGGTAGAGCAAATTTCGTGGACGAAATTTTTTTAAGGTGGGAGGGATGTAATACCCTGCCCAAGCCCAAAGAAAGCCTAGCCCGTATGATGGAAACAACATTGTTTTGGGGGTTAGTAGTTTTCTTTCTTCCCTTTTTCCCTCTCTTTCTCTTCTCCCCGTCAACTTCTCCCGATTTTCTCTCCTCCCCTGCTCCGATGCTCCTTCCCTTCCATTACGCATGATCNTAAGAGACCGTAATAACCAGCACCCTCAAGACGTCCCACACCCCCACTACCAAGCACGTTCCAACCCACCGAATGCATCGAGATGACCCACCGTGAGATAGCCCCACAGCCAAAGCTCATCCACATTACTACCACCCTGCATAGAGAACCACCAAGCACTGCCCAGCCCATAAGCAAACCGTGAACCTCAGTTGTTGCATCCATGAACTTGTTGCCACAGTACCACTATCCCGTACGACACCATCAGTTCACCACTGATAAAAGAGCATCTAGACCAACACCTCCCCTTCCCACGTCAAGTCGCTGCTCAGGGCCTCCACCTCATGTTATTACTCCACGCCACGGTCACGTAAAAACACACCCTTATTCTAGAAACCCAAAACAGAGAAAGCAAGTGGGTTTCCCACGCCCATGCTCTTAGCCATGATAGATATTCAGCCACTGTTGATGCCACGACGCCACCGCAAGCAGAAGACCCCAGAGAACTAGCCCTCATCGTCTGACATTGCTCAGTTAATGACTAGCGCCACTGTCCACAACCCACGCTATTCTTTTCCTTCTCCCATCAGTTCGGCCTCTGTGGACCTCAGCCAAGTTGGCTGTCGTAGATCGCCCACAGCCTCAGCCTCCGTGGCCTTTTCTCCCTTGGTAATCTGTATTCGTCACATTAGCTCTCTCTCACTAGAATCACAGTAAGTGATCTTTCTCTCTTTCTCTCTCTCTCACAAAAACTTCTGCCATTGCTATAGTTCTCGGCTAGCCCAGCCCTCTGCTCCGTTGCGTGTCCCCTTCTCTCTCGGTAAGGATGGAACTCTCCTTTCTGTTGCACGGCCATTTTCTTCCACAAGTGAGGTTGCCGTATAGTCTTATGTAAGTATATTCACATGGAATACTCATTTACTTTATTATCCTTAATGTGTAGGTTATGGCAATAGCCATTTTGGCCATCCTTTTACGTGCAATATGTTTTTAAGTTTACTTAAGTTTTACCTTGGGCTTACTAGTTCATGTGGGTTTGAGTTTTAAATCTCTGAATTTATACATAAAATACTTAAGGGATTAAATTATATTACTAAGTATTAGTTTTAAAACAAAAATTTTAGTAGTAAATAATAAAAGTAAAATTTATTTTTAACACTTTAAATACGAGTAAGGCTATTTTATGAAACAAGTTTTCACCATTATTTAATACATATCATAATAAAATATCTTAAGCGGGCCGATTTTTACTGATGAATTAGATTTTTAAATTGAACTAATTTTAATTATGCGAACACCACAATAATATTTTGTAATGAGCTAGGCTAAAAATAAATTTTAGGTTTAGGATATATGGGTTATTGAGTTATTTTAGGTTCTTAATTGTAAAGTACGTGCTTAATTAAAGAGTTGGCATGATTGGAAAGTGATGCAAGATACGTGCCTATTTATAGGTGACAATTGATATTCGCTTGGCGTTATAGTGAGAAAATTTAGAGAAGTTAAAAAAGTCTAAGTAAGCGGGGTCTTATACTAAACTTTGCATAAAAAATTGAACTGATGTTGATTTTATGACAAAAAAAAATATGCATGTTATGTTTTGAAAAAAAAAATGTGAAAATAACCTTAGTTATGTGTTCTCCATTACTCATGAAATCGGTATAAAAGATAAAGTATTTTCTGACATGACTGGTGTAGACATGAGCAATGTTTTGACATGATGTTTCTGAACTATGCAAAAGAGTGAATATGAAATCTGATAATTTTGTATATGTTATATGACGATGCTCTGAATCTATTTTGATTATGCGAAAATGATATGAATATATTAAGTATTCTATTTTGATATGATGTGACATATGAAAAACCTTTGGCATGACATCCTGATTCTGTTTCTAATTCTTGTTTTTGTTCTGATACAATGATTATGATTCTGTTATATGGTTGGTACCAACATCTCTGTTTTAAGTGCACCCACTTTTGAAACGAAATGGTTTTTTTAAGTAGTCTTTCCTGCATACACACTCAAGGCTCTGAGAATGAATAAGGGGAATATACACATTCTAATACTGCCTGGTTTGGCTATCGGAATAGCATAAACCTACTACGGGGGTTAAACATGGTCTTTTATATGATATGGTGGCATGATATGATATGATAAGATGATGACGTTCAGTCATGTTATGGCAAAGGGTTTTTTTAATATGAATAGCTTGAAATGTCGCTCTGATATTCTGATTACATATTTTTGAAATCTGCATATTGATACTGAAATGTTTTATTTCTGCATTCTGAACTCTCTGAAAATGCTCATATTTACATTCTAATATATGTTCTTTACTTACTGAGTTGTTGATAACTCTGTAAATAGATCCAACAGTTGTAAAGGATCACATCTATCTTGGTTCAGAATCTTTATGGCCCATTATTACAATTGGCATTAAAAACATAAAACAAAATCAAACCAGAAAGGAAATATAAGGATATGATTTAGATTTACATAAAGCCAAATTTTTTTTTTAAGATTCTCCCAAGGTCAGGAGCGGCATAAAATAGGTTCCTAGGAGGCAGAATGAGTTCCAATTTGAAGTCTAAAATTGGCTAGCATTTTTTGCCAGGGTTCATGAAGTCAGAAGTGAGAAGATCAACAAGTGTCATGTATATCAGAATCCCAGCCTATCTTGATAAGAGAAGCCCCTGAACAATGAGTGCGGTACGGCTATTCTCCTTGTAGACGTTCGAAATGCCTATGCACACTACTATCATTGCTGGGGTGTTCAGGGAGAAGAATGGTACCATAATTGCTACGGTTTGAAGCTTGAGTTAATTTAGCCTGAAAAAATTACATATGCTTCACAATAAGCACCTTGTTTTCTTCTACTTTATTGGAGTAACACTTCGATCCTTGGCTTGACTACCGAAAGCCACAAAGTTGAAAGTAACAAATGTAAAAAATCAGGAACAAAGGGAGGACCCTAACCCAATTTTGTATCACAATCTATCCTTAACTTTCTAATTCTTGATAATTATGTGTAGAAATGCGAGAATAAAAAGTTTGTTTTTTTAAAATGATTTTTTTAAGAGTACCTAAGAGATGTATCAACCAAGTCTGATACCCTAAAAAATTAATGAAAAGTCAGCGCTGCTATCAGAGGCCCGATTGTCTTTTGACTTTCTAAAACACCAAGTGATTCCCCCCCCCCCCCCAATAACAGCAGAATGAACCACAATACCCAACTCCAGAACCTATGCAATTGGTTCAAGTTTTTTTTTTTTTAACAGAATTATTGTAGAAAACGTAAAAAAAAAATATTAATAGAAATGTAGAAGTCAGGCGTGTGAAGTCGCCAACTACTACCACCTCAGCATGTAAGCTTAGGATGCACATAATTAATTACAAAAATTCTATGTGTAGTCATTTTTGTGTACTCTTTATACACTCTACTAATATGATTGACTACATCACTTTTTTTAAATATAAAACAACTGTTTTATCCAATCATATCAGTGGAGTGCGCAAGATATATACAAAAGTGATTATATGGAGCAGTTCTCAATTAATTAAATCTTTATTTATCCTTTTGGGCAACTTGCATAAGCAATTAATTTTCCGATTTGGATTGAGAGATGGGAAAATGGGAATTATCTATCTTATCCATCTTAAATGGCTGTTTCTTTTCATTTTTGCTTGTCCTTTGTAAAACATTGTTTAAAATTTTAAATGTCATGCTTTCAGATTTTTTTCTTCCAAAGCAAAATTAGGGGAGGAGGGAGCAGTGTCCTACCAACCTATGGAGTTATGGACCCAAGAGGTTTTCTTTTAAATGCTTTTGCATAAATTTTGGACATAAAAATTAAAGAAATTACTTTTTAGAGGATATGTCTGATTGTATAAGATTGACAATTTTATAGTGTATTAAGAAGAGAAATGATATTTGCAAACATATAATCAAGCGTTGAATACTCATTTTGAAAAAAATGAGTAAATATAAGACCCGCATGAAAAATTATCTTTCTCAAAAAGAGTGCGCAACGCTTGCACAGCCATGACTGTATCCAATAATACTCTATTAAGAATGTTATTGCTCGACTCTCAATAAATAATATAACATATTGCAAAGGAGGAACTATAGATAGTTTTCATTAGTTCAAATTAATTAAGGAAAAATGACAACATAAGAACTGAAAACTTTGCAAACTATGTTTAACTCTTGCTTAAGAACATCACTAGTCATCTGGTGCATATGCTTTTCAACTCAAGAAAAGAAAATGATGGTTCCATTTATGAAATCTCTACATAGATCAACATTATGAGATAGAGAGAGAGGGAGGGAGGGAGGGAGAGAGAGTGGAGGCAGTTTAGGGTACGGTTTAGGGTTTAGTTTTAGGGCTTTAGGGTTTAGGGTTTAGTTTTAGGGTTTTAGGGTTTTAGGCTTTAGGGTTTAGGGGGTTTTAGGGAATTTAGATTTTAGGGTCTTAGGCTTTAGGGGTTAGCGTTTAGGGTTTATTGTTAGTTTAGGGTTTACGATTTAGGAGTTAGGGTGTTGCGGTTTAGGGTTTAGGGTTTTTGGGTTTAGGGTACGGTTTAGGTTTTAGGGTTTAGTTTTGGGGTTTTGGGTTTTGGGTTTTAGGGGGTTTTAGGATTTAGGGTTTTAGGGGAATTTAGTCTTTAGGTTTTAGGGTTAGGGGTTTTAGGATTGGGTTTTAGGCTTTAGAAAAAAAAAAACCCTTGAAAAAAAGTGCTGGTTGCATATGTAATCTCTGCGTCGATCAAATTTATGGAAGAGAGGCAGGGAGCGAGGGGAAAAGGAGTCCTTGACTGAGATGCGGATGAGATCAGATGAATTTGACCTCTCTGAGACAAATGCAGGACCATGAACATATGCCCCATCACTTTCCTCGTTGGCGTTCACCGGCTGAGCTTTTATAAGCTCGGACCTCTTTTGGTACGCTGTTGCAAAAGCTTCCATGATTATAGTTCCAATGGCCAACACCATTGCTACAAAACCGGTAAAGGGAAACTTTCCCCACGGATTTCCTCCAACGCATGGGCTTGTCATGCTTTCGAAAGGATCAGGAAGTACGCGAATGAAGCCGGTTGCCAAGATCCCCCCTGCTGCGAAGGCCTTTGAAGACCTGATCCGATCGTGGAGAAAAAGGAAAAAGGACACTGCCGCTGTTATTCTTTGGAAGACCATTCTTTCTTTTCCACGTACTGAGTACGTACGCATGAACTTCCAATGTTCATTTTTTCTAGTTTATCTTGAATCATCCCATATTCCTTCATCTCACCTATAATAAGTTAAAAAAAAAAAAAACCTGTCATGTAACGAAAATAAAGATTCCATTCAGTTGTCGAAAATTCAAAATGGAGGTCTACAATTAGCTGTATGAGTTGTTTTTCTTTCTAGCAATAATGATGCATGTGAGAAAAACGAAACCTTGATGAAGACGATGCAAAGAAAGGAGTGCCTCGATCGACTGCTGCGTGGAACTTCTTCTCTGGGAAAGTGCTTTTGGTGTAGAAAATTGCAGTAAAGTATTGAGAGATATTTGAACTCCCTTGGGGCTTACAAATATGCTATATCCTAAAAGCAAAAAAAATAAAGAACGATACACCGGACCGACGACCGTTATGTTTTCTGTTCTTTCAAATTTCAAATTGGCACTATTAATAAATAGCCGTTGGAAGTTTGTAAGGTCCCAATTTCTGTCTTGGCAAGAATCTCATATGTAGTCGTTCCTGTACCAATCGGTCTCGTCGTAGGCGGACACCATGATCTGACAGATCCAATTTGCGGTCTCGTAGAGTCGTACACAACTTATTCGACTTCAAAACAACTTTTAGCAAACAAAAAGAAAACGTAATATTGAGTGCCACTCCCAAATACACTACAGTTAGACGGCTTTTTGTTGTTCCTTTCCGATAATCAACGCATCGTTTATACACTACAGTTTAACTTAATGACCATCATTCCCAAGTGCGTGGACAGGTGTTAATTGTATCATTATTGATTACTCATCATTTAGATTTCACTGCCTTTATAACGAATTGGATCAAATATATCAATTTATTAGGAATTGATGATGTGGCTTTACAAGAATAAAGTTCTATTCTTTGCAACTTATATAGCTATAGATGATAATGCGAATTGAGAGCCTCTCTAATTGCCAGATCAAATTGAAAGATTTAATGCAGAGAGAGAGAAGCTGGCAATGATTTCTCTACTGTACATTAATGTCAACATACTCTATAATTTACACCATGTGTGTCTCTAGAAAAGCCAAGAGTGCCATACCAGCAGCCCAAACATCATCGTCCAATACGTGCTCTGCAGGGGAATGACTTACGCCTCCACGACAGCGGACAAAAAGCATCCCAACCTGTTCCAATTTTTGCATATTATTACCACAAAACATAAGGTATAGATGGTACCTCTTGAAAAATGTGAGTGAAGCAAAAGAGAACAAACCTGTGTTAAGTGATGCATAGCCATTGCATCATGTCCTGCACCACTCATTAAAGCAGGTATCTGTTCTTGAATCTCACCTGCCATTTTCTTGAGTGCAGAATAAGCTGCAGACTTAAGCTGAGAACTCAACTCAGAATCACAAATCACTGCATTCGCATCATGCTGAAATGGTACACAGAAAACTCAGTTATTTGGTCATTCTCATAGCGAAAGAAGTTCATAGAGAGATGAAAGTCCCACACCTTACGGTCAATGACACAAGAAACTGATCGCCTTTCACATATTTGATAAATCTGTTTAGATAATTCATAAATAACTGCCTCACGTCCCAAGTCATCCATTGCTCGTAAATCCACCGTGAATGTCACCTGCATCCGAGGTTCATTTTCACTTCAGCTAACAATAAAGTAGTCCAATTTGGGCTTCATTGATAAAGCTCTTACCCGGCCAGGAATTATATTGCTTGCACTCGGCCATGTTGATATCTCTCCAACAGTGCAGACAAGAGAACTGGAAAGCGATTCCACTGTAATGTCATTGCAATGACTATCATAACTAAGAAAATCTTTAGGATTTTTACAGAGGCTTTCCAACAATACAATTAGTTCAGCAGCGGCTGTCATGGGATCTTGACGCATTGACATAGGGACGGTTCCTGCATGCCCCTGTGAACCTTTCACAGTAACCTGCAATTGTATATTTGGACTGCTCAGTAGAAAAATTTTGAACTGTGAAAAGTTTTGGTTGTTTTAATGAAAAATATTTTGACATGATTTTGAAATCAATACGGGAAATGTTTTGTATACCTTTAGTCGTGTCTGTCCGGCTATGCCTTTAACCACACCAAGAGGAAACCCAAGCCATTCTAATACAGGCCCCTGTTCAATATGAATCTGCAGCATTGAACCAATATGGGGAGCACAATGTGCACTCAGAATGCTAGAAACTAAAAGAACTAAGCTTATAAATGAACTCCAGGGCATACACTATAGGCTTGTTCTCAAGATAATTGGTGTAGGCTGTTATACCTCGATATAACCCCAGACAGATCCTGGGTCATACTTGAGCTGTAACAGGTTTTTCTCTGTAATTTCTATGGAGTTCTTCTCAAGAGCCTCTTGCACTGTCAAACCACTGAACAAGGATTATGCATGAATATATTGAAAATAAACAGCCGGATCATGAGTATCTATAAGCTTCAAGTTGCTCAAGGGAACCTCTTATCAGATATTTGCAAGGCTGTAACTGGTAAAATACCAGCTACAGCGGCACTGCCCAAGAAAGTAGACTGAAACCTCACTCCCTCCTCATCACTAAATGCAATCACCTGTAACAGTAACAAATTTTTGACATTCTTGATCAGAATTGTTCCATAGGCACCACATCTAACATATTCAAATATAAAATTTAGAATAAAAACAGAATATAGTGCAGCAAAAACAGTTCAGGAAAATGAATGGGTCTGCATTAATTAAAGCTCTAGCTGAATCAGATTACTAAAAAATAAGAACTGATCTATTCACACATGTCAGAGATTAGGTCTCTCCAAAATCTGCTTTTGATCAGTGACCTCACTTATATTGTTAAATGTCCAATAATCAATTCCTTTATTCCTTCGTTTTCTTCTATTTTATATGGGGGATTGGGGATATTGTTCCCAGGATATGTTTCTGGACAGATTTTATCACATATCATAAAAATTCCATCAGAATCATCTCACATGCATGTCCAGATAAGACAGTAAGTACTTCGGAAAATACTCTAGTGAATGATGACAAATGGTGGGCTTTCCATTTCAAAGTAAACTTGTGGCAAGACTCCTCTTTAAATTCAAACAGTCACAAATCATATCACTCGTGATAATGTTTCAAAGCGGATATTTCACTGACCTCAACTGGACGCCTTAGTTTTCCCAATGTCCCATTGGTATTTAAAACCTTTAGTGCAGATAATGCACTGATTATTCCCAACGAGCCATCGAATATCCCAGCATCAATAACAGTATCCTGTTATGAAGGAGGATTATCCACAATTAATACTGATGAACTCTCTCTTCTTGTCAATGTGTTCTCTAGAGTGTGTTCCTTTGTATGCAGAGTAAAGATTAAACTAGAATGAGAAAATGGGAAAAATAAAAGCATCACCAAGTGAGATCCAATCAACAGAGCCTCAGCACTTGCATTCATTCCCTCCACTCGGCCATGTACATTGCCCATCTGGTCTACCCATCTGCAAATGAACGTAAGCACCAGTTTGAGTTTCCAAATACTTGTTTACAATAGAAAAAAGGTAGAAAGCTAACGTTCTTAAGCCAGCATCCTCCATCCATCCACGGATAATGTTTCCTGCCCTCACAGAAGCCGGGCTCATGAATGTCCTCTCAAGATAGCCATCTGCATCACTTACCTGTTTATCCCGACTACAACATTAACATTTAAGATCACCCAAAGTATAGAACATGTATACAAATCAAACCAGTAAAGCAAAGGAAAATCTGGTGCTGCGACTCGGCTTTAAATTTGAGTAGGATGACCGTGTGTGAAGTATCCACTGACACCTCTAAATGCAATTTAACCATTTGGCTAGTCATTAGATTATAAAGAAACATTGACAGTTGAGGGTTCAACTATTGGGCACACATGACATGATTAATGTTATGGTGAGATGCAGACTCGGGCCAAATTGGGTGAGAAAATGGCATTGATAAGCTGGCTGTGTTTGAAAAAGGTGGATTCCTGATCTTTTTCAAAATACTAGCAAATAATCAAGGAGGTTACACTGTGCCAGATCTTTTTCGAATCCCACTAACAGCTGGGATGATGGTAAACTAGTTCTCCAAATCACACACACACCAAATTGCTACTGTAGTCACTGGCATAAGTTTTAGCTCTGAAGTAGCAGTAGTTGTGATTACAATATTAATAATAGCAGTGGTACTTTGAGGCGAATTACATCAGAAATTGAAGTTTGGGCTCGAATTTGGCACCTTTCCAAGCTCATCAAGCCTTGCCACTGCCTCATCCCTTAGGATTTCGCGAAACAAATCGCCCCTGCTGCTTTTTTCAGCATCATCTACGAAACAAATTCATTTCCATCGTCATGACAACTGATAGATGTAAATCAAAGTATCCCAATTACCATTGTGACCGTGACCGTCACCATCACCATCACCACCATCGTAACACAGAGATTCTGTAACTTATTGACGCGCTTAGTATTCAAAACTCGACATTACTCTCGCTTTCTTGGGTTCCAATGCAGAACAAACCGTCGATATCAATCAGAAGTAAAATCATAGTTAAATTAATTTTTCTTTTAAAAAAGAAAAAAAATTATGAGATATAATAACCAAATCTGACCATTCAAAAGGGAATAATTTTTTTGTTCAATGACAAAGTCAAACATACAAACTCGGTGTGAATATTCCTCGTTCTTATATACACCGGTCCCATATCCAGATTCCATAAACAAAAACTGGTCTATCTGGATTTCTTTTCTGTTTTCTTTTCGATAGGGAAAAGAAAGTTGAGAGGAAACGAGGGATCGAAAATACCAGAGGAGATGAAAGCGGAAGCAGCAGCAGCAGTAGATAACAAAGAGAGCACCAAAAAATATTCTTTTGTATAAGAAGAAATTGCCATGGCTGCCTGGGGAGTAGGGAGTCCCTTGCAAACTGTATCGCACTATAAAGGCATTGAGGCTATACAGAGGTTTCAATCAGATGACGGGTTGCCGACGAATCCTACACTCCACATGATTTTAAGGCACTTTTGTTTTGTTTTGTGGTGGTGGCGGCTGTCTGGCTGCTCACGTGAGTCGTCAGTGATGCTGGTGAGTGGGGCCAACTTCACATTAGCCATGCATAGCGATGGGGACAGGGATGGTTTGCTAAGGCGCGCCGTGTAGAATGGGAATATTCATTATTCATCGATTGCGGCCATTTTACATGACGTGTCAAGAAGCCATGCACATGATGAGCGTTATTTAGGTTGGTGTCAAACTTTTCTAGGCTCACACGGCAACAACGGCATAGACTAATGCTACACACTGTATTCTAACGTTATTCTATCTTAAGTATGATTTTTATAAGAAATTTATTTTTTAACGGTGGGTTTTGTTTTTATTTTTATTTTAATAGAATGTGCAATATTTGTACACTCTCCCATTCAATGTTTTCTCTCGCCTTGTTAAAACTAACAGCATATATAATATCAAACAAAAAAAAACAAATAAAAGCACAGCATGTACGATATGATATGTTGAGTATTTGTGCATATATAGAAAGTGATATTGAATGTCATATAAGATTATGATATATCTTCATTAACATCACTAACTATAGGTACAAAGAATGACAACTCATGATATATAGTAAATTGTCAATGTGGCCCCACAATGTATTATGTAGTGATCCGCATGGATGTTTAATTGGAAGATTACTTATAGAATTATTTTAAGGAATAATCATCTCACCAACATTTATTAGATATAATCATGCATTGTGAGTCTAATTTTAAATTGAGTCTAACATCTAAATACACAACTCTCAAATCACTAAACTCAACTCAACTCTTCTTTACACATGAGATGGCCACAACCTTTTTCAACTCAACATCTCTTTATATGCAGGATTCACAATTTTTTTCAACTTTTTATAAATACATATAAACTCATCTTAAAATGATTCAAACATATCTAAACTCATCTTAGGTGTGTCTTACAAAACTCACTTCATCTTTTTAACTCACTACTCTTCATAATGAACTCAGAATGACAATTCATCTTACCTCAACTCAACATCCAAACATGACCTTAATTATTTTAGTTGGAAACAAAATTTTCAAAACTCTTATTCGAGAATATTGAAAACTTTGGTCATCATGGTTCTGATAGTGTTCTAGGTGAACCTGTGGATGAAGTTGTGCTGTTTTATAAATGGTAAAATTAAAAATATATATTTATATGATTTTTATCTTAAGATTTATTATTTTTAACTACATCGATCACTTGTTATATGTCACACTTTGAATAACACTTACTAAAACATGGTACCGAGGGTGGGTCTAAATTAAATGGCAAAGCAAACTAATCGTTCGGATTCGAAACTCATCTCAATTTATCTCATTTCATCATTATAATTTTTTAAAATTTTTACATAAAATATAATAAATAATTTAACTTTTTTAAATTTTAAAATAATAATAATATTATTAAAAATAATATTCTAATAATATTTTATTCTAACTTATTTAAAATCATATCAACTCCTCTCTTAATACAAACAGTACAAAATGCAACCCTTTCTGAATCCAAACCCGTACTAAAATGCGCCTCCCATGGATTCTGTGAATCTACATGCAATGGTACATGGATGTTGGGAACTGTGTGGGACCTCTCTACTTATTAAAAAAAAAAAATACAAAAAAAGACAAGAAAAGTGGTCTAATTATAGCCATGGGAGTTGGGAGTCCATAAGCTCCAGCACATGGTCTAGGTGGACTGCTGTAACATCTAATTATCTAAATGCGAATCTAGTCACCCGCTTTGTTTTCTTTATATGCTTAACTTTACAGCGATTATATTTTATAATTGTCATTACATCATGGCACACGTATCGCGTAATGACATGTATTTGCAACATAATTCTGCAGCTTTTAATTTAGAGTACTTCTATTCTAAATTCCACACCACATACTTTACATATTTTATAATTATTTTATTTTATTTTTATTAAACTAATTGAATTATTCTACTTATCATCTATATACAATATACTTATTATAAAAAAAATTAAAATAAATAAAATATATAATATGCGAAGATAATAAATAGAATTAATCTTTAATTTATTGTGCATTAACCAAGCATGGCATATAAAATACCTGCATTCCCATCTCCGTGATCTGGAATATGTGTGCTCACCAAATGCTAATGTCCAGCCACAGTTATTATAATTTTATATATTTTAGAGCTAGAGTCTGTCACCTTCATATTTTATGCTAACCAATAATGCTATTATGGTAGATTAATAAAAATATTTTGTAAAAATAAATTTATAAATTGATTCAATTTGATGTTATAAAGTAAAAAAATTATTTATAATATGATATATTATATTAAGTTACGTTAATTTATGAGATTATTTTTATAATTTTTTTTTTTTATAAATTAAGCATTTATCTTTACTTAGTACCTTTTATGGTTTTAATTGAAGGATGTGTACGTAGCACGTGATATGTTTAGAAATGTGAATCTCATTTTAAATAAAAAATGTGATCAGTATGAACATTACTCAGCTGGCTTGAAATTATGTATTATTTTTTAAATAATATTGTGTTTCAAATGCATCCCGATATGAACATTACCGCTATAAATAATATCGGATTTAAATAATGGCCCCAAATGCTAATACAGGATTTATAATCTATTTTTTCAATATACTTATGGTAATTTTTTAACAGCACCTATGAGAATAAAAGTCCATTAATTTGTTATTTTTAATCCACGTACGCAAGATTAGAACACAATTACATCCTCCTTTGTATTACAGTAAAAAGAGAACCATTCCTCTGATCACTATGTTAGCATGCACATGTTTTAACTTTTAAGTAGTAGACAAAATTTAAGATTAAAAATTGAGAAGTATGGTTACTGTTGTGATAATCCAGCCCAAAGGCAGCCCAAGCCCCTTTTTTTATTACATTTTTCTTGTTTTAATAAGCCCAAGCCCTTATTAAAACAAGAAAAATGTAATAAAAATCTTTAAAATAATGGTGTAGAACTTATATCATGTTTTTAGTAATGTAATCTTAATGACTAATTTTTTAGTTATGGATTGATTTAAGGTATATATATGTATGGATAGTCAAGTTAAAGTAATACTTTATAACTCAAATGAAATAAAGTTGAGTCCTATAATAATTATTAGGTACATTATCATTATTGATTAGTCGGGAGATTCAAGTGATTTGGGCTATATTGTTTCTATTTATAATTTGAATTTTGAGGAAATTGAAATGTCAAATTCCTTAAAGTTGACAAAATCAATGAAAGCATAAAAACTAGATATGTAATTGTCTTGAAGTATATTCTTATACTTCAAAAATGCTTGTAGTTTCCTTTTCTAATTATCTCAATGATAACATGAAATGACAAGTAAATCAGAGAAACACCGCTGAAGAATTGGCCATAGAGACATTAGAACAGGTAACCTCATGTAATCTTCTTAATTTTTTATTTGGTTAGACCACATGGTGTATTTTCAAAATTTGAATTTAATATAAAAACAAATAAAAGTTCACATGTGTTTTCACAAGTTATAAAAAGAATTGATTATGTAAAAGATTGATGCATAAAAGATTGATTGAAATCCATGAATCAATTTAAAGCATGTAATTTCGTCTAATTGTCTAAAAAGTACAAGAAGTCGAATGCAAATAGGTCTTAGAGACAAAACCTTGACTTTAAGGCAATATTAAACTATATAAAGTCAGACTTGTAATCAAGAATTTTACTAAAACATAAGCATTGATAAGAAAGAGAGATTTTGTAATAACCATGAAATGACTCATTCATGATCACAATAACATTAGTAACTCAGTACGGTTTAGAGTTACATCAAATAGATGTGAAAATAATTGTATAGTGAAAGTTTGAAATTTACAAGAAACAAATAAAGGTACTACATAGAAAAGGTAAAAGATTTTGAAATTTGATATTTGAAATTTGATAATATCAATACTGCTTTGGATTTAAGAAAATATTTATTATTAATGTATATACCCGAAGGTCAGTAAGAGTATATTTGTATTTATGATCATGCAATTATATGACATTTTGGCAAGTATAGGTATTGGAATTGAATTTTAATACCAAGACAAAAATTGTTAGGATTGTCTCAGTATATTTGCATACAGTTTTGAAGACTTTGTATGTAGAATTGTTGGTCAATAAATGCTTTAAAAATAAAATATGACATGCTCAGTATTTTAAAATGTTCTCGAATTGATTAGATTGTTAAAAAAATTATGTATATGATGGTTATAAAGAATTTGATGGTTGCACAAACTTGTATATAGCTGAACATCAGTTTTACAGTTGACATTTTTGGTTGTTGCCAAAGTAACCCCTTGATGTTTGACCTAAATGCTGTAAAAAGAGTGTAAAGTTATTTGTAAGAAATTAAGGACTATATTGTTGCCTTTAAACTAATACTCTTAAGGTAACTGGATATTCATATTCTATTTTGTGGAATTGTTCTAATGATAGAAAACACAGTTATGGTTATGATTTTTGCTATCTAGTACAGTTATTTTTTGAAAAAATATGAGGCAAATCTCTTACTGATATGCTTTGTGGCCACATTGTATGGTATATGATTGAAAAAATTTATCTTAGGATTTAGAATTGTCAACTTTATAGTCAAGCAGCTAAGAATGTATGACAAGAATTTTTCATAGTATTTTTCTCCAATAATGAGTAGTTAACAAGATTTTAAATGCCTAAGCGTTAAGGAGAAAGTACATAAACAAATATGACCATATCAATATTGCATTAATGATTATATTTTAAAGAATTTGTTGAAAAGATGGGTCTTATGTCTTTATCCATGATGTGAACATGTTAGAGAGATAATTGATATGCTTAGTATTTTGTTACTGGACATTGAAAGATATCTATTATGCATGTTTTGGTTTTGGTTTTGGTTTGGTTTTTGTTTTGGTCTTGTTGGTCTAAACATTTAGTTTCTGTTGTATGTTGTTTTGATATCTGTGAGTGGTTTTTTATTTTGCTTATTTGTACATCTCAAGCATTTGATATTGTAACCATGGTTTTCTTCCTCCAAAAGTGAGGACTATTGTGGCGCCCTCGACCCCCACGTGTTATTTTAGTGGAGTTCGTGACACCGGGATGATGACCACAAGGATCACGCACCCCAACGATCAGTGCTCAGAGTGTGTACAACAATTTAAGAGTGTACAATATAATACTCGCAGCGGAATAAAAAGTTCATACTTTATTAAGTACCAGAATGTTCAAAACCATAAAATATTCCTTACAATAATATTACAGTCATCTGACAGATAATTTAAAGAAAATAAATAATATAGAGGAAACAAATCCCATATCGCTGAACAACATATGAGCAGATCATGCCTCCGGCAGAACCGGTCCTTCAGACTCATAATCAGTTTCTGCGTCAAAATCTACGGCACCATAAGACGGAACTGTAGGTAAAACACCACGTGAGATTATGACATCTCAGCAAGTACTTAACCAAAATAACACCCAAGAGAATTATAATACATCAATACAATCAACACGACCACATACGGTCAAACACAAAGAAACAATTTCCACATCTTTTCTCAAAATACACATTTAATCACCACGCCAAAATCCCATTTGGCCCATATATATATCCATTATTTTAATAAGCATACACTACGGCCTCTTCTATGGACCATATGCACACCCTGGCTCTCTTCGTCACACCACGGATAACGTCCGTGCATGAGACTTCGTAACGAGCGATGCCCAGTTCCGCGTTCAACGCGTACATGGCCAAGCATCCTCTAACCCCGCCAGCGAAAGGCCACAGAATCGGTACGAGAGCATTACCGTGTCGTCCGTTCCCGTCGTCGCCCTGCGACAACTCAGAGGAAGTCACGTCAGTCTATTACGCTCCCGAGTGACCAGAGAAGCTCCACCGAGATAATCCCCCATCTCGGCTTGGGGTCGCGTTACACACGCACCCACAGATTAAATCTCAATTTCCAAACAGACAACGTGACTTCGTAGCACAATTTATTAAAGACGATAAATATGTATGATTACAAATATTGGATGACATATTACATTATTCATTTATATAAAATTACAATAATACATTTAAATCACAGTTTCACAAATCAACTACAATTTTATTTCCAACACATCAACAGCTCTAGGCCCATCTCAAACCAACAGTTTAAATTAATGCTACTATAAACCTCGCGAGTCGTATTTTAGAAATATACTCACAATAGAAGACGAAAATTCTGGAAGATCACAAGGGTGAAAGTGCACTCTCGGCAAACACCAAAATCAGAGGAAACCAAGGGAAACTCACGGCTTCTAAGAACAAAATTAAGGTATGCAACAACACTAAATCTTTCGGACTCACCAAACAAAATTCACAAAAGTATAAACTACGCACTAAGATTTGAGGTGAGCAAAAATGGGGATGAATTGATATTGTGGTTCTCGTCCTATTTATAGACCGAATTTGGGAGATTCGGACATCATAGCTTCACGGTGAAGAAATGCCGTGGAAGAGGCATGTGGAAATGAAGGTTACGTGGTGAAATGGTGGGTTGACAGCAGTTTGAAGGAGGCACAACCGATCGACACGGGCACAACATATAAGCTTGAGGTGGAAGGTGGTGGTGGCCATGAGAGGCGGCGGCTTGACAGCAAGCTTTCGGAGTCCCATGCCGAGTGACACGCAGAAAATGAGGAAGAAGGAGGTGGAGAGGAAAGGAGAAGACGTGTGCTTGCCGTGCTCTGATTGGAGGAAGATTTCGGCATTTACAGCAGCTGGAACAAAACAAACCCAGAAGAAAGAAGAAGAAGGAAGGAGGAAGAAGAGAGGGTCGGCGCTTTAGAGGAAAAGATAAATCCCTAGTGTTTTACTCCAAAACTCACCGTATCACTATAAGGAGAAGGGGCTGGGCTTAATTCACTTCACACACGAGCTAGGCTTCAGATGCTACACGGGCCGGGTTACACACACACGGGTTGGAGCTGGGCTCCTCTTCAAGCACGGGCTGGACCCGATTAACACACACACACAACCCACTAATAAATAAAACACTATAAATCAAAGCCCAAACCAAAAATAAAATAAAATGCACAAGTAAAATAAATTAAAAGCTAATAATAATAATAATCAATTGAAATAAATTAGCCAATAATAATAAATAAAATAACTAGTAATTTAGAGATCTCACAACTATCAATAAAATTGAGGTATCATCCCCTTTCTAAAAAAATATATATCTATTATGGTTTTTTTATTTTCTTGTCTGTCTACTTTATATGTACATTAAATGATATGAATGAATGATGACAAGATAATGTCTAAAACATATATGAATTAAAACTCAAGGCACTATAGTTTTAGCCTTAATTGTCACAATTAAATATTGTATTAAATTAAGTTACTAGTGTTATGGTACATGGAAGGAAATTTGTTAGTTATATATTAGAGGACCGCCATGAGTCGCATTGGTAGCTGATTTGACATTGATATTACGGAACTTGTGTAATGTATATTAAGTGAGGAAAGTTTTCTAAAAATGAACGTGTGTAGTATGGTTAATTTCCTATAATAAACGCATGAACGGAAAAAGTTATTTTACAAGCGTATGGGTTAAGTGGGAAAAATTAAGAGTTTTATTAAAACTCCATGTTCCACACACCTATATCTTAATGGGTTTAGACTAGTTCAAATATTATCACTTAATTAATGAGTCACAGTGGGACATGAATACCTCTATTTTAGGCATAGTGAGACAAAAATATCTCTAGATTTCATGATGGCCAAAGGTCCATAAACAGTACTTAAGATTTAAGGGTTTTTACCTATAACATAATTGTGTACCTCTAGTCATCGGGAGACACTCAAAGATAAAGTTATTTAAGTGATCATTCTTTCATAATCAGGTCAGATTCTTTATCAAACTAAGATGGAGGGAGGTACGTCTTTTAACTGTTATTATTTTATTATCGTGGATTATAGAAAATCGAAGATCCTTATATTTAATGTTTCATGTTAAAATATTTAACATATATTTTGATGATATTTTAGATAAACATTATTGCATGTTGTAACTATATATGTTATATAATGCAAGCATTCATCTTGTGTGGAGAATTTAGTTTATTCCAAAACGTTTGTTTCGAACTGTTTCTTCACTTTCTTCCCTATGGAGAAGTACTAGATAGGACTTCTCGACAACTTAGTGCATGATATGAAAATGGGTTTTCGTCAATTTTGTTTGTAGGGGGTTAAAAGCAACATTATTAGCTGCTGGATCCATGCATATGTGCGCTAGTTTGAACCAACTCATGTGAGAGGCCAAGGATTTGCTGCAAGTTGCTTGCTTGATGTATAGAATCAAATGGCCTGCATTAGTTATTGTATTGACCATTGGGGCTGCTAGACAAAATATTTTCTGTATATTTCCATCTTGTATATCAGTATTACAGACCATGCCTTTTATAGGTGCATGCTAACAACCTTGTACAGAAGATGGAATATTCTAAACTGGAAAAAGGTAAAGTTTGTTACAAAAGGTACTGCAGGGATGTGCATGGATGTGCTGCTCTCTCTTGGTTACGTGACTACATTGCAGTGGTGAGGCTGTGATGATTTTGAGCTGATATTTGGTGCAGTGACTATTTTATCTTTGACATCTCCCCTCAAGTCAAGTTGCAAATTCTGGAGACGAAGACTTGAAAGCAATTGCTGGAAGCGTGAGGCTGTTAATGGTTTGGTAAGTATCGACAAGTTGGTCTTTGTTGGAAATAAAAGCCACATTCAACGATTTATTGAGGACACGATCTCTAACAAAGTAGAAGTCGATCTCGACATGCTTTGTTCGTGCATTAAACACTAGGTTAGGAGAAAGGTAAGTAGTACCTAACTTATCACAATATAGTAAATGTGCACTGGTAAGTGGCAAACCGAGGTCTCAACAGAGGCGTTATAGCCAGATAATCTTTGCAATTGTGTTTGCAACTACTTTAAACTCTGTCTCAGTTGAAGACCTGGCAACGGTGGGTTGCTTCTTTGAAGATTAGGGGATCATATTGTTGTTGAGGAAGATACAAAATCCACTGGTGGAGCATTTATCGTCGGGGCACCCAACCCAATCTGCATCAGAAAAAGTTGTAATATTGAAAGAGAATGAAGGGAAAAATTGAAGACCGAGTGGAGCCGTGTGTTTAAGATATCATAGTATACGCTTAACGGCTATCCAATGAGGTATGCGAGGGGCATGCATAAATTGGCATACCTTACTAATGGCGAATGCAAGATTGGGCCGTGTGAAGGATAAGTACTGTAGCAAACCAACGGTGCTTCGATATAACGTTGGATCATAAAAAAGATTGACAATGAATGCAGTTAGTTTATTAGAGGTGGCCATGGGCTATTTTACAGGTTTTGCTAATTGCATGTTTGTCTTGTGGAGCAAATCTGTGATATACTTCTGCTGTGTGAGAAGTAATCCATTTGAGTTGAAGGTTGCCTCAATGCCCTGAAAAAAAAAAAAAAAAAAAAAAAGGTGCCAAGGTCAATTATTGGAAATTCATTGCGCAGTGCAGCAACCAAGTCAAAGATGCATTGAATGGATGATCCTGTGATTAAGAGATCATCGATGTAGACCAAGACAAAAGTGGTAGAAGAGGCAGTCATACTTATGAACAGAGAAGGGTTTGTTGCATAAATTGTAATGCCAAGATCCACCACAAGTCGGCAACTCAACCAAGAATACCAAACTCATGAAGACTGACGAAGGCCATAAATGGCTTTGTTCAACTTGCATACATGAGATGAAAATTATGGATTAGAAAATCTTGGTGGCTGAGACATGAATACAATTTCATTGAGGGGACCATGCAAAAACGCATTTTGCACGTTGTATTGCCGAATGGGCCAGTGTTTGGAGACTGCCAAAGAAAGAACCATGCGAACTGTGGTGGCCTTAACTACTAGACTAAATGTTTCTTCAAAGTCTATGCCAGATTGTTGTAAAAACCCTTTGACAATGAGACAAGCTTTTCATCTTTCAATTGAGCCGTCAGCAAACCTTTTGGTTCGAAATACCCATTTGCAGGTCATGGTGTTAGTAACTTGAGATGCAAGAACTAGAGACCAAGTTTGATTTGCAAGAAGAGCGTTGAATTCGTTAGCCATTGCTTCGCGCCACTCCAAATATATCTGAGCAACTATGTAACATGAAGGAGTTTTAGGAACAGGGTCAAGTGCAGTAGCATGAACACAAGGGAGAGGCCATTTTACAGTGCCATCTGTGAATTGTCGAGGTCGGTATGTGTTGGTCCGTGATCTAGTCACTATTGAGTGTGCATGCTGCTAATGATTAGTCGAAGAAGGGCTATGTGATATTGGTGATGGAGGTGTGGAGGGAGAAGGTGACAAGGAAGTAGATGGTGGGGGACCCAGAATAGAAGTTGAGGAAGGGGATGATCAAGGGTACGTGGGAAAGATTGGTAAGGCCACGTGAGTGGGCTGTGAGATGAGCTTAGGCTTTGATATATGGGCAAATGAGACTTTACTTTCATTGAATTTGACATCTTTTGAGATGGACATACAGCCCAAGAGAATGTTGTAGCAAAAAAATCATTTGTGACTAGGACTATGTCCGAAAAAGATGTAGGGAACTGATCTATATGCAAACTTATTTGAATTGTATGGAGAGGTTAATGGCCATCATTCAACACCAAAGACAAATAAATTAGTATAATCAGGATTTTTGTTATGTAAAAGTGAGCGAGGAAACACATTTTTAAGAGAATATGAAGGTAAGAAATTAATGAGATGCACGGCATGAATAAAAGCATAATTCTAAAATGTGAAAGGAATTGATGCATGCGCTAGAGGGCCAACCCGGTATCAACTATATGGCAGTGCTTTCTCTCAACAATACTATTTTTAAGTGTGTGTGTGGACATGTAATACAATGTTTTATTCCACATGATGCTAAAAAATCTGAAAATGGTCTAAACTCACCTCCCAATCGGATTGTAGTTATTTGATTTTGGTATTGAATTGAAGTTCAATTTGAGCTTTAAATTTAATGAGTATATCAAATGCTTGGGACTTATTCTTAATAGGGAATAACCAAGTATATCAATAAAAGTCATCAACAAAACGAATATAGTATTTAAATCCATTATGAGATACATGTGGTGAGGGATCCCATAAGTCTGAGAAAATGAGATGAAATGGTGAAGCAGATCGCTTTAGCCGTGAGTGAGCTGGAACTCTATGGGACTTTGCCATTGCACATGCATCACAAAATAAAGGTAACATAGATGGATCATATTGTAGATTGTGCTGATTAAGTATTGATTGAACTAGCTTGATAAATGGGTGGCCGAGTCGAGAATGCCAAAGAGGAACTAAAAGTGAGCTAGTTTGAGCTGATGGAGGTGCGGGCAGAGAGAATGAGTAGAGTCCATTATCTGTTATCCCTTGAAGGAGGATTGTCCCCAACTTGCAATCCTTAATGCAAAAACAATCAGAGAAAAATTCAAATGAGACATTGTTATCGACACAGAACTGTCAGACCAAAATTAAATTTTTCTGGAAAAATGGGACACAGAGAATTTTGTTGAGATTAAAAGTAGAGGGAGGTAAAAGAAGAAAGGTAGAATCAGTGTGGGATATAGGTATGGGTGATCCATTACCATGATACTCAGAAGCATGCAAATTCAAGTTAGGTAAATCACTGGTGATGTGATTGGTAGCTGCAGTATTTGGGTACCAATTTGTATCAGATGAATAACTATTTTAGAAATTTGATGAAGCTGGTGGTGAGGCTGTGTAGCCTAGTTGAAACGATAAAGACATGAAAGTGCAGAGTGGCCTTGGCGATTGCACACCTGACATATTAGAGAATTGTTAGTGGAGGAGGAAAAATGATTAACATTGTTACCTGAGAAGTGACCTCAACCACGTTGGGAGTTATAACGGCCACCACTACCACGACCACAATAATTATTGTGACCACCTCGAGGTCCTCAGCCACATTGAGCAGGATGGTATTTTGCAGTGAAGTTGGCTGAAGTTTCACTATGAAATAGTAGGGTATTTGAGTGGTGGAGCATTCGAGCTTCGTGAGCTAAAAGATGGCCATAAAGTTCTTCAGGTGATATTAGTTCAACACGGGTAGTGACTGAGGTAACAAGGGCATCGTAGTCACTGTTGAGTCTAGCAAGCAAGTATGGCAGAAACTCTAAAGGAGGGAGTGGGCGCCTTGCAGCTGCCATAGTGTCAGCCAGAGTTTTTGCTCAACGAAAACAAGTGGAGATTGAATTTGAACCCTTCTTTAAGGAGGCAAGCTGTAGCTAGGTTTGGACTATACGGGCTTGAGAACCAGAGGCAAAAGAGGACTCAAGAGAGAGCCATACAGCTCGAGCAATCTTACAACCAACAACTTGGGCGATAAGTGGTTCTGAAAGGGAAGAAATAAGTGCAGACATTACCATTTGATCAGTCTGAAGCCATGAATCATAGTCTGGATTTAGGGTGGAGTTAGGGAGTTCGGGTTTTGGAGGAGGGCAGGTGCCATATACATATTTGTATAAACGCTGCCCATGAAGATATGGAACTAATTGTACCTTCTATAAAAGATAGTTCTTGGGTGTAAGCTTGACTATAATGGTGTGGGAAAGATGTGGATGAGGATAAGGGAGAACAGGGGAGGGAGAGGAAGAAGAAGAAGAAGAGGAGGAGGGGGCAGGCATGGACGTTTGTCCTAAAAAAGCTCTGATACTATAGTAGACAAAATATTTTATGTATATTTATATCTTGTATATCAATATTACAGACTATGCCTTTTATAGGCGCATGCTAACAACCTTGTACAGAGGATGGAATATTCTAGACTAAAAAAGGTAAAATTTGTTACAAAAGGTATAACAGGGACGTGCATAGATGTGCTACTTTCTCTAGGTCACGTGACTGCATTGCAGTGGTGAGGCTGTGATAATTTTGAGCTGGTATTTGGTACAATGATTGTTTTATCTTTGACAGGGGTCGTTCTTGTTGGGATCTTCTCTCTTTTTCGAGTGAAGGACCTGTGGTTACCGAATAGAGATCTCCCAATATTGGCAGGTGATTTTGAAATGAATTTGGGGGCAAAGGTCACTGAAATCTTTTATGCTCAGACACTTGACCCGCCCGAAGGAAAAAATGAATCAAACAATTTAGTATGACATGTGATTTTAGTCCCGAACCTCCATGACATATTAGGCATTTTGGCATATCAGAACACCACAAAATCACCTAAAACGACGTACTGTATCTATTTAAATAGGGCCAACCAATTTGGCAATCATAATGGACCTGCAACTGCAATAAATGGATTCTTAAACCTGCTCTTGTAAGGAAACATTTAAAAGGCCACGTACTGGAGTTGCTGCCAACAATGAAGACAGACGGGCACAAGCATGCATAGAAATTTCTTACCTCTCATTTCATCTACATCAATCAATTTACTCCACACCCAACACCTTACCTAAGACCGAGATAAAAAGTTATACCATGAGCCGTCCAGAAGTTATTTACTCAGATGCATGCCTGTCTGAGAAACAGGCACTTCCTACATAATTGTCCTTGTTCATTGTAGTTACAACTGTGACATTGACCTTATTTCTAGCTGTCTGGTCTGTCTTTTCCAAGTCCTGTATTTTCTCCCACTCTATCAAATTTGAGAGTAAAAAGGAAAGCAAAAGTGACGGTAAGATTAAGCAGACAATGGGGTTGGCCCGGTTGGGTTATCTAAAGCTACCTAATGTGCACCGTACATGATTAAGGTGATGTAAACAGATCTCATTGGACTATGTGACAAAAGATGTACTAGACCATGGATGTGATTTTAATCATAAGTTGGCAACTATGGTGTCGAAAAGGTAAATTTGTGGTTGGACCCAGCTAAGGTGGATGCAATCCCGTGAATGTACTCACCAAATCCCATGTGTTCGAGCCTTTTCCTTTGTGAATCACATAGATTTATGTAGGTTTTGCTTGAAAAAAGTTGGAAATTACAGTTCAGTTGAGTTATGGCCATGACCAGCTGCTGCATGTGTTTGCCTGCAAGCGCGCACAGCATTGATGCAAGCCGGGGATTATATACATGGGAAAAGGATTAGTTCAGATATTGTTTGGATTTGAAGATCTTAAATGAAAAAATATAGATATATGCTTACGTTTATTAAATTAATCTTTATTCACATACACATGCTAGTCAAACTTTAATCCAAAATATGTGCTATCATTAATACTGCCAGGTTGAACTTACTCCACTAATAAATCAAGAAATGAAATAAAAAAAAAGTTTCATCCAATCCTGATTCACAAACTAAAGTTAAAATTGTGATATTCTATAATTAAACTAGTGGAAGCGTAATCATAGCCTCTAACAGCAGGTAAAAATAAGCCCCACACCTAGTTCAATATATCTGAGTAGGGGTACCTTTTTCCTATTGTCTAATTTGTAGTGTCTCAATCTATGTAATTAGTTATGTTCATCCAGATATGCAAGATTGTACGAGGTGAGCCCAACTTCTGGCCGGGCTTTGACTAATTATCCTCTCACATTCGAAATATTCCAAGATTTGATTCTCCAAAATCATGAAGCTAACAACAGTGAAACAACATGTGTACCTATGTTGTTGCTGTCCTATTACCATACTTTCTACTCTTTTTGATTTGCAGTTATTCATTTAAAAAAAAAAAAAAAAGGAAGATGAAAGGAAAAAGAGTTGGCATAAATGGGTTCTGCTCGGAGCTCTGCACCATAACCTTCTTCACAAAGACCACTGGCCAAAATCTCAGCTTTTCATTCAATGCGTCCCCTCGATTCCATAGAAACCATTGTAAATTGCACAAACAAAGAATGCTTCATTATGAGATATGTCCACCAAGGCCCATTTTTTTATGAGTACCAACTACCAAGGACAAATTATCAGATCATCACCTACCAACTAAACCCATGATTTGGGATGCCTACAATGGGTACAGGGAGCCCCTATACATTATATTCCCATAAAGTATAACGCTTGCCTTTCTCTGTAAAAAAATTCCTTCTAATGTTAAACTTAAGACAGGTTTGATTAAGAGAAGAAGACAGATGATTTTAGATAAAAAAAATAAAAATTGAAAAATATATTGTTAAAATATTATTTTTTAATATTATTATTATTTTACAATTTAAAAAATTTGAATTGAGATTTGAAAAGTTGAATTGTTTATTATATTTTGTGTGTGAATTTTAGAAGGTTGTAATGATGAAATGAAATAAGATGATATAAAATGAAACACTTTGCGAATCCAAAAAGAGCCCTGCTTTTAGATGTTGAGTTGAGTTGAGCTTTTTATGAATAACAGTGAGTTGAGATGTTAGAGTGAATTTTGTAGAATCCACCTAAAATGAATTTAAATATATTTAGATGTTAATATGAGTTTAAATATATTTATAAAAAATTAAAAAATATTGTGAGCCTAAAGCTTAAAGAAGTGTTAAATTAAAAAAAATTATGAATTCAACATGTAAAGAGATTTTAAAATGAGATAAATTTAAAAATTTAAAAATTAAGTATTTAAATATTAAACTTAATTTAAAATTAGATTAAATTCAACTTCAACTCAAGTTAAAATTAAATTAAATTGAAATTTGTTTCAACTAAGTTGTCAACCAAACGGTAGCCAGGTCCAAAAGTTAGAAGTTGGTAACTGCTCACTTCTCTGCCAGAGAAAAGAAAAAAGGATTCAAAAGCCCGAGGCAACTCCCATTTCTCTCTCTTCATTATAGAAACATGGATCGGTTATGTTTGAAGATTAAAAATCTCTTCCTTATTTCATTTTATCTTATTATTATATCTTTTATAAATTTTTATATAAAATATAATAAATAATTTAATTTTTTAAAATTTTAATTCACTTTTTCAAATTTTAAAATAATAATAATATTAAAAAATAATATTTTAAATACTATTTATAAAATTTTTAAAAATTCTCATCTTAACTCAATATTCAAACCTAACTTTAAATAGAAAAAAAAAATAATCTTTACATCATCCTACACACCACACACCATAATTTTTTTTATTTATTTTTATTTATTTTTCTTATTAAATGTGTATTATATGGATGATGAATAAAAAAATATAAATATTTCAAAAATACTAGAATAAAAAAAAATTTTAAAAAAAATAAAAAATAATTTAATGTGTAGTATGTAGGTTGATGCATTATAATTCTTAAAAAAAAAAAAAAAACCAATGCTGGTGTTGTTTGTGTGATCTTATATCATGAATAAAGATCTCACCATCCTCCTATCAAATCCTATTGAGCTTCTCTTTCCATGTTCCCAAGTCTCGCCTAAAATCTTTCCATGTTCCCCAAGAACCAAGTCTCGCCNGATATGTCCACCAAGGCCCATTTTTTTATGAGTACCAACTACCAAGGACAAATTATCAGATCATCACCTACCAACTAAACCCATGATTTGGGATGCCTACAATGGGCACAGGGAGCCCCTATACATTATATTCCCATAAAGTATAACGCTTGCCTTTCTCTGTAAAAAAATTCCTTCTAATGTTAAACTTAAGACAGGTTTGATTAAGAGAAGAGACAGATGATTTTAGATAAAAAAATAAAAATTAAAAAATATATTGTTAAAATATTATTTTTTAATATTATTATTGTTTTACAATTTAAAAAATTTGAATTGAGATTTGAAAAGTTGAATTGTTTATTATATTTTGTGTGTGAATTTTAGAAGGTTGTAATGATGAAATGAAATAAGATGATATAAAATGAAACACTTTGCGAATCCAAAAGGAGCCCTGCTTTTGGATGTTGAGTTGAGTTAAGTTTTTTATGAATAACAGTGAGTTGAGATGTTAGTGTGAATTTTATAGAGTCCACCTAAAATGAATTTAAATATGTTTAGATGTTAATATGAGTTTAAATATATTTATAAAAAATTGAAAAACATTGTGAGCCTCAAGCTTAAAGAAGTGTTAAATTAAAAAAAATTATGAATTCAACATGTAAAGAGATTTTAAAATAAAATAAATTTAAAAATTTAAAAATTAAGTATTTAAATATTAAACTTAATTTAAAATTAGATTAAATTCAACTTCAACTCAAGTTAAAATTAAATTAAACTGAAATTTGTTTCAACTAAGTTGTCAACCAAACGGTAGCCAGGTCCAAAAGTTAGAAGTTGGTAACTGCTCACTTCTCTGCCAGAGAAAAGAAAAAAGGATTCAAAAGCCCGAGGCAACTCCCATTTCTCTCTCTTCATTATAGAAACATGGATCGGTTATGTTTGAAGATTAAAAATCTCTTTTTTATTTCATTTTATCTTATTATTATATTTTTAATAAATTTTTATATAAAATATAATAAATAATTTAATTTTTTAAAATTTTAATTCATTTTTTCAAATTTTAAAATAATAATAATATTAAAAAATAATATTTTAAATACTATTTATAAAATTTTTAAAAATTCTCATCTTAACTCAATATTCAAACCTAACTTTAAATAGAAAAAAAAAATAATCTTTACATCATCCTACACACCACACACCATAATTTTTTTTATTTATTTTTATTTATTTTTCTTATTAAATGTGTATTATATGGATGATGAATAAAAAAATATAAATATTTCAAAAATACTAGAATAAAAAAAAATTTTAAAAAAAATAAAAAATAATTTAATGTGTAGTATGTAGGTTGATGCATTATAATTCTTAAAAAAAAAAAAAAAACCAATGCTGGTGTTGTTTGTGTGATCTTATATCATGAATAAAGATCTCACCATCCTCCTATCAAATCCTATTGAGCTTCTCTTTCCATGTTCCCAAGTCTCGCCTAAAATCTTTCCATGTTCCCCAAGAACCAAGTCTCGCCCTATCAAATCCTATCACAAACCCGCCTTCAACGTAGGAGAGAAAGTCCATGGAAGCAACAATGGCAAGAAGAGCTCTACTTCTCTCCATGAGCATGGGGTTGGCTAGTTTCTTTCTAATTCATGTTTATGGAGAGCATTCTCCGGTGGGTCAAATTCCCGGCGGTCGTTATCATGACCAAATGCGTAAAATGCAAGCCTTCAGGGTCTCCTCTGTNTCTTATATCATGAATAAAGATCTCACCATCCTCCTATCAAATCCTATTGAGCTTCTCTTTCCATGTTCCCAAGTCTCGCCTAAAATCTTTCCATGTTCCCCAAGAACCAAGTCTCGCCCTATCAAATCCTATCACAAACCCGCCTTCAACGTAGGAGAGAAAGTCCATGGAAGCAACAATGGCAAGAAGAGCTCTACTTCTCTCCATGAGCATGGGGTTGGCTGGTTTCTTTCTAATTCATGTTTATGGAGAGCATTCTCCGGTGGGTAACATTCCCGGCGGTCGTTATCATGACCAAATGCGTAAAATGCAAGCCTTCAGGGTCTCCTCTGCCTGGCATGATTCGGTTTCTCTTCCACTATCTCTCTCTCCTTCTCCTAGCTCTACTGGCCAACCACCGGTACTAAAACTTATGTTTCGATTTACTTCTTAGAAACTTTTGTTCATTTCTTCGTTATTGTTCATTTCTTAGAAAATATAAAAAGTCCGACACTGCAATATATTCCTGGTCACCTCTCTTCAAACATGTTACTGATGATCATGATGATGGTTGATGTAGGAGGCTGCACGAAGTCCACACGTATATCATGTGACGTCATACGGTGCAGACCCAACAGGTAGAGAAGACAGCACAGAGGCACTCCTCAGGGCAATATCAGATGCAGCCAGAGGTCCAAGCACAGGGTCATTGCTGGAGGGAATCCAGAATCTTGGGGGTGCACAGATTAATCTTGAAGGTGGAAATTATGTGATTAGCCAACCACTACGATTGCCCGCCACCGGCGTGGGGAATCTCATGGTATGCTCACAAAGATGTTTGAGTTTTAATCTGTCTTTTAACTTTTAAGCGTTGTTTTCTTATGTGGAAAGGACCATCTTAGAAATGTGTCGATGCCACATGGCACAGGTGTCTCAAGCCAATGCTTGAAGACCAAATATCGAGTGTGTGCCGTCATCGTTCTTTTTATTTAAAAAGGGATTAGTGTCTGAACATTCTGGGCACGTAGCTATATCCTTTGGATTCTAAGCACAGCCATGACAGGTTTGAATTGAGCACACGCATTCTGGGCACGTAGCTATATCCTTTGAGGAAGCAAATTCAACTTTTGGCAGCCTTTCGGAAATACTTTCCTTTAATCTAAAGGAGAATATCGTTCCATAGTTTGTTCTGAAAGCAAAAGGGCCAAAGGCCTACCTTTAAGAATGTTAAAGCTAAAAGTATCTACGTTAGATCTTATACGTGTTAAAAGTTTGGAGTCTTGAAGAGCAAGACGCACCAATTCCTTATGATATTCAAAAAATCTTAAAAGTTGTTGGAGTTTCGTTAGATCTTATTCGTGTTAAAAGTTGGGAGTCTTGAAGAGCAAGATGCACCAATTCCTTATGATATTCAAAAAATCTTAAAAGTTGTTGGAGTTTGGCACGTAGAAACTCCTAGACTTTATCTTCTCTTTCACACCTGTTGATCAAATGTTGTAATTTAAGTGGTGTAATTCTCTTCTGCAGTTTTTGATGCGGGTGTAAATTTTGGTTTATTTTCATAAAACAGATACATGGAGGATCATTACGTGCCTCGGACGATTTTCCAACTGACGGGTATCTGATCGACCTGTCAGCTTCATCGACTAGTAATAATGAAGAAAACAGAGAGAGCTCCAAGGATGCAGAGCTATTGTCCTCATCATCACCTTACAATTACGAGTATATAACCGTCAGAGACCTCATGTTGGATTCAAACTACAGGGGTGGAGGCATTGCGGTAATAAACTCACTCAGGACTAGCATAGACAATTGTTACATTTCCCATTTCACAACCAATGGGATTTTAGTCCAAGGTGGCCATGAAACCTACATCAGGAGCTCCTTCCTTGGCCAGCACATCACTGCTGGAGGTGATCATGGTGAAAGGAACTTTTCAGGAACAGCAATAAACCTAATGGGTAATGATAATGCTGTAACCGATGTGGTAATTTTTTCAGCTGCAATAGGAATAATGGTTTCTGGTCAAGCCAACATACTTTCAGGTGTACATTGCTACAATAAGGCCACTGGCTTTGGTGGCACTGGGATTTATCTGAAACTGCCCGGTTTGACACAAACCCGAATCGTGAATTCCTACTTGGATTATACTGGTATAGTTGCAGAAGACCCTATACAGCTTCATATCTCTAATAGCTTTTTCCTTGGTGATGCATACATTGTCCTGAAATCAATAAAGGGTGTTGCACATGGGGTCAATATTGTTGACAACATGTTCTGTGGGTCGGATAAAGGTGTTGAAATTGTTCAACTG
>QEOT01123139.1:0-48037 GCA_003123785.1 Pterocarya stenoptera | reverse complement strand
TTTATTCGTAGCTGTGATGCATGCCAATGTGTCAAACCTGAGAACAGCCTTCTAAGGAGTTACTACAGCCCCTAGGCATCCCTTCTAGACCCTGGACCAACATTACGATGGATTTTATCGAAGGACTTCCTACCTCCCAAGGATTCAACTAACTGTGGATTTAGTTGATTGTTTAACCAAATTTAGCCACTTTATTCCCTTATCTCACCCATACACAGCCTCTACCCTAGCCTAACAATTCATCAAACCTGTTTTCAACTGCATGTAATGCCTACTTCCATCATATTCGACAGAGATAACATCTTCACAAGCAAATTATGAAAAGAGTTGTTCAAATAGTAAAGGGTTCAGTTGGCTTTCAGTTTAGCCTACTGCCCTCAATCCAACAATCAAATTGAGGTCGTCAACAAAATCCTAGAAAACTACCTTTGATGCTTTATGGGAGACAGACCCAGAGACTGGGCCCTCTGGATCGCCTTCGCCGAATGGTGGTACAATACCACTAAACATTCACTACCCAATTCACCCCTTTTAAAGCCCTCTACGGCTAACCCTACCCGAAATCACTTAGCTATCAACAAGGATTTTCATTGGTCGATGTAGTAGATACTAACCTGAGATCACGGGAGCAGTTCCTTCAACTGTTAAGGCAAAACCTGCAAAAGGCCCAGGACAGGATGAAATGTTATGCTGATTTGAAGCGAAAGGAGATAACTTTCAGTATCAGGGACTGGGTGTACGTGAGGTTACATCCTTACCGACAACAATATGTGGTGCAGAGGAGGAATGTCAAGCTATCCCCACGATTTTACGGCCCATACCAAGTCATAGAAAGGATTGGGGAGGTTGCATACCGTCTAGGGCTTCCTAAATCAGCCCAAACTCACCCCATGATCCATGTTAGCTTGTTGAAGAGGAAGGTTGCGCATCTTGTTCAACCGAGTCCCACGTTGCCATCAGTGGACGCCTTAGGGATTTTGAAACCTGAACCAGGGTGAGGTCAAAGGCTTTCGAATATAGGGAACATGGGCTTAGGACTTTGGACAGGGGCCTTGAAGTATTATGCACGGGATGAGGAAGACTGGGCCGGGAGAATAATAAGTGGGCCAGGCTAATATAAAACTAGTGCTTATTTCTAATAGTAGTAATATAGTCAAGTGAAGTCTTTTAGTATTGGCTGTCATTTAGGGACCATGTTATCACAGGTGGTAATAGTAATATCTTATGCTTTGTTTGTTCTCGCAGATGAGATGAGATAAGATGAAATAAAAATGAAAGTTGAATAGAATATTATTAGAATATATTTTTAATATTATTTTTATTTTGAGATTTGAAAAGAGTTGAATTGTTTATTTTATTTTAAGTGAGAACTTGAAAAAGTTTTAAAGATTAGATGGATGAGATAAGAATAGTTGTGAAAACAAACAAGACCTTAAGTTTGTTACTGATGCCCTTTATATGGGAAATGTAACTGTCGTATGTACCATAATGATAACAATTTTCTTGAATCATCTTATTCTCTCTAATTTTTTGGTTGTTCTCGCCTCGAAGTAAGGTGTATAAATTCTTGCTAATTAATTGTAATATTAATATTATTTTTATTTTAAAATTTTAAAAAATTAAAAAATTTATTATATTTTATATAAAAATTTAAAAAAATTATAAAATTGTATAAAATAAGATGATACAATATGAGATATTTTAATTTTGTTAACCAATGATTTCGCGGAGGTCCTACGTACAGCCGCCCTAGGCTAGGTTACTTCCATCCCACGCTCGTCGAAGAAGTCAAGCCGAACTTTTCCAAAAGAATAGAAAGCCGGAAAAGACGCAAAACGGCAAAAGATTAATATCTGCAGACTTATTAAGTCAACATCGACGTCCAAGTCTCTCGATATACGTTAGGATGATCATGAGTTGCTATGCTGAGATTCATGAATCCTACCCATCTATCAATCTTGCAAAAATTCAAAACTGAAATTTCAAATTACAAAAACGTATTACCCGTGTACGAATTTTGCAATTAATTCAATATTTATAAATTAAGTGAAATAGTTCTTTTTTCAAATATAGGGAAGAACTCTAACAAGAGGTATATTTAAAATAGGTTCTCTTTTTCTTTTTCTACATAAACAATAGAGAACTTATCTTGACAAAGTGATTAACTATTTTGATATTACTTTAACATCAAAGTGTTTTGTTTTCACAAAAATTCTTATTAAGGAAGTTAATTTGGCATTTATTTTGAAAAAGAAAATTGAAATACTTCTAATTAATTAATGTGGTTTTCATGAGTAATGTTAGGTACAATCGTGAAATATACAAACGCCGTACAATTTTTTTGAAAAAGAATAAGATCAACTAATAAAAAAGAGTAATATTATATACTGTTGTGGAGTGCACAAAAGCCGTATAGTTACTTTAAAAAAGAGTGAAATCTATTATTAAATTTTATTTTATTTTTACATTAGTCTTGTATTTATTCATTCTTTTTAAAGTAATTGCATCGCGTTTATGCATTCACAACTGTAACTATTACAAAATTAATTTGTTTTATATAAATTTTAAATTTATTTATTTTTTTAATTATACGACAGTTGGATACTATGCAATTATAATTGTCACTTCTTTTTTGAATTCAAAAAGTAAATGAATAGCAAAAAGTTTTTGCCGCCCGTGTGAATTTCATGCTTTCCCGTAGTCTCCCAATCAGTTTGCTTTAAAACCTAAAAAAGCGGACAGCAGTGGAGACGCCATGCCAAGAAGTAATCTTCCAATTATTAGTTAAACACAAAGAAAGTACGATATCAACCCGATCGATGATCGAGGACCCAAAAAACAAAGTACCAAGACGGGACAGAAACCTTGACAATATTGTTAAGAGTAATGAAAAGTACACAGCAAATACATTTCACAATTGCATATTTGAAAGAGATTATTTTTATAATTTATTGTTACTCGCAAAGAGTATACATTATTTATATATGACATTTTACAGATAATTTTTTTATATAAAAATATACTTATAAACTAATTTGATTTTATATAATTCGTTAAATTTATTTTATTATAAAAATAATTTTATAATATGAATAATCCATCAAACCACTCATTTATAAATTTACTAATAAATTATTACTATTTAAAATGAGTTGCATTATATATGAATAATGCATACAGTACGGTAAGGCATTTCCTAACACTTTCGGCCAGAAACATCACACGATCTCCATCAATCAAGCACACTATCTATCCGTCAAACATTATCATGTAAATGTGATGTACAAATTAGCTCAAAATTCCGGCCGTACGTATTCTTGAATAATGGGTGGGTGATAAAAAGATGATACGGTACTTATTGTCTGTCCAATAATGCAGAACGATATACATACAGATCATATTATTATCGGGTATTGCGGCTGAAATTTCGTTGAAAAAGTCTTCGACCAGGCCGAAATCTTCAGAAATATAACATAATTTATACTTCTTTTTTTTTTTTTTCTTTTTTTATTAAGTACCAAATTCAGCACGTGGTGGTTTAACGCATGATGTTGTATGTCTGGCCTTTATGCGACTGTGCGTCATTTTCGGCAAGGAAATATAGCAAAATGAACGATCCTGAAATACTGGGTCGAATGAATACCACTTGGGTCGACACCCTTTATGTTTTCGTCATACATAATTGTACGCTCATATGTCCAGCACATTTGTATAATATAAATACAATAGAAGGTTTATAATACAAATCAAAACAAAATAAAGCACCAGTACTAGAAAAGTGTACTTAATTCACCTAAAATAATTTTCAAAAGTCACGTCAATACCACTCTTAAAAAATATTATAGACTATATGTGTGTTCATCACTCAACTCAAACGAGCATCGTAATACTCTTATACATCGTTAGTAACTTAAATCGAGGATAAACCCACATACTTGTCCTTGGGCTGCACTTGTTCCTCTTTGTTTCCTACATCTACATCAAAACTGTAGTGGAAATACGATGGTTAATATATTTGGAGGAAATTTCAATAAGTTATAACATAAGACAACAACTAATAATGCAACTAATGACGCTGAGTATAATAATATGAACTTCGAAGGAAATAGAAGGAAGATGAAACATATTAAGTAAGACTGTTCATTTGGACTAGTTATTTTTTTCTGGTCTGGTCTGGAACCTGGAAATCCTGGTGCATCCGGGCAATTATCTGCCTGGACTAAACCCAGACGGGTGAGATGAATCCGGATCTGGTTCTGTGACCTGGTTACTGATAACCGGTTCATTTTTTTTTTAAAAAGGACGCCCATTTATTTTTCACTCCTGAGCAAGAATGAAAAAAGAAACAGAAAGTCAAAAACACTTTCATGTTTCCCTTCTGGCCTTCTTTCTCAAGTCTCTCGACCTCACCGAAACATAATACTTTCCCTTTGAAGTCCTTTGTGCATCTGGGAGAGAGACGCAGAGGCTACCATCCATATTCTCTCTCTCTAAGCTCGTAAGGTATCTTACTTTGTACTTTCCTTTTTTATTTGGCTACAACAACATCAGTTGATTGAAGAAGTCATAGCACCAGATCTGAGAGCTTCTCTTTTGTCAAGAATGAAAAAGAAGATCCTATTCTTTGAGAAGCAACTGCATTCTCATCTTTCTCTCCCTGGAAGCCTGTTCATCCATAAAAAGCTCAGATTTTTCTTGTCTTTTTGTTAGATTCGTATGAAATTAGGCGGTTTTTTTGGTTTGTTGGCAAAATTTTAATTTCTATGTGCAGAATTATAACATGTTTGCTACTAGTTAACAAATTTATGATCATATCTGTGTAAATTTATAAAGAAATTAACTTATGGAGTTTTCAAAACCCCAATCTCCACGAGGCATAAACACTTGTTTGAAATTTTATATCTCAGTACTTCAGAGTTTAGACCCACTTATTGATATTTTCCTAGAGATAAAGGGTACATAGCGTGCATGTAATCGTGGCAACCTTGTTGTTTAAAATTAAAGAAGCTTCCTTTTTTTCTCTTGTGGAATTGGGTGTCTTTCAAATTCATAGGTAATTAGGAAGTTATTTTTTGGGAGGCTTTATTGGCTGAGAGGGGGTGTTTTAGACATTAAAGAATGTGCTGATGAACAATACTATTTGCATAACTTTCACACAAGAAATATTTTTGTTTTCCTCTTATTAGGGGAAGCAACATATGCACACTATATAGATACAATCAAACAAAATAATTGTGGTGTTTGAAAAGGTTGAAGCATACATATGGCAGCTATTTAATTAGTATTGAAAGCATGTTAATTGTGCGATAGAATGTAGTTTTAGTGGTAGTGTTGGTGGTTCTAGTTCAGCTCATATTTCATTAGACATGGAGGAAGACACTAGTCCTTTAGTGCCTTCCTCCATGAATACCCCAAACCCCATGCTCGCACCATCTCTCCCCCAAAGCCAAAAAGAGCCAAGAAGGCTACCAACTAATCTATTGTATGTGATCATTTTATAAGGGTTGAACTGGTTGATCCCATTAAACCTAAAACTCGATGCAATTATTGCTTGAAACTTTATGGATGCCATTATAAAAATAGCACTTCATCAATGTCACACCACCTAAGATTTACTTGTCCAAACTCTCCCATTAGAGAGAAAAAAAATCTTAAGAAGGATAAATCACTATCACAATCTGAAGTTAGGATGGATGGTAAAAGATCTTATCCAAAAGTGTTCGGAAAATATGATTCTGAAAAATTAAAGGCGATGATTATCAATTTTTTTTTATATTTTGTGTGAATTGCCATTAAAGATTATAGAGCCTCCGACATTTGTTGAACTCTTGGATACTATAGAGCCTAGACACACCTTGCCATCCCGAACCACCTTTCAAAAAGAGTGTATTGGTTTATACAATGCAGAAAAATAAAAGTTGAAAGCTTTGTTGAGCAGTCAAAACAAGAATTATATGTGTGTTACGTGTCATTATATTGATCAAAGTTGGGTATGAAACAAGAAAATCAAAATGTTTTTCCATATTCCTAATCATAGGGGTGAGACCATTGCTTGGATGTTGGAGTGTTGCATGATGGATTGGGAGATTAACCGCAGTTGCACGATCACTATAGATAATGCCTACTCTAATGATGTTGCTATTGATCATGTGAGGAGGAGCATAAGAGATAAGGAGTTCACAATTTTGGGGGGCGAGTTTATCTATGCGTGATGTGTTGCACATATTTTAAACCTCATTGTATGTGATGGTTTAAAAATTATACATGATGCAGTAAACAATATTAGAGAGGCAATAAGATTTGTGAGATTTTCACCAGCAATGCTTGAGATGTTTAAAACATGTGCAAATGATCTGAACATTGAGTGTGAGAAAATGGTGTGTCTAGATATTCCTACTAGATGGAACTTAATATACCTAATGCTTAGTGTTGCTGAAAAATACGAAAAAACTTTTGTGCTAATGGGAGTGAGGGACTCACAGTTTTTGGTGCCTCCATATGAGGTTTGGCAAAGGGTTTGGATTTTTATTAAGTTTGTTTTTTATGATGCCACCTTGAAAATCTCTAACTCATTATATGTGACCTCAAATATGTTATTTCAACAAATTTATACAATTGAGCACACTTTGAACAAAATGTGTCAGAGTGAGGATGGTGTGTTGATGAACATGGCATTTAATATGAAACTTAAGTTTGATAAATATTGGGGAACACGGATAGGATGAACATGATTGTTTATGTAGCTTTTGTCCTTGACCCTTGATATAAGATTATAGCCTTTTCATATTGGTCAAAAATGTGCAAATGGGATGAATATAGTTCTAGAGCAATATCATGAGGAGCAAAACAATTCAATATTTAGTTCGGACATGGATATGTATTTGTCGGATGTGATTGAACCAAAAACACCCGAGTTTGAGATTTTGATTTAGTGGAAGAGGTACTCATTTAGATATCCCATCCTTGCCGTGATGTATTAGTTATCCCTATTTCCACCGTCGTATCCGAGTCTGCATTCAGCACCGGTGGATGTGTAGTGGACCCATATCGAAGCTCATTAGCGCTGGAGACTGTCCAACATTAATCTGCGCACAAAATTGGTTGAGTTGTAAACCAATTAATTCTTGGGAGGTGAAGGAGCATGCAGAATATAAATATAAATACAATTATGTCTAGCACATTTGTCTAATATAAATACAATATAAGGTTTGTAATACAAAATGAAACGAAATGAAGCATTACTACTAGAAAAGTGTACTTAATTCACCTAAAATAATATACATAAGTCATGTCACTATCACCGTTAAAAAATATTATAGACTATATGTTTGTTCATCGCCCAACTCAACGAGCATCAGCATACTCCAACACAAAAGTAACTTAAATCAAGGATAAACTCACATACTAGTCCTCAGGCTATAGTGGTTCCTCTTTGTTTCCTACATCTAAATCTAAATTTTAGTGGGAATATGACTGTTAGATTTCAAGAAAACTTTAGTAAGTTATAACACAAGATAACAACTAATAATTCAGGTAATGATGACGAGTATAATAATATGAACTTCAAAGGAAATAGAAGGAATATCAAACATATTGAAGCGCTAGCCTCCAAGCAAATAAAGTATTCATAAACAATATAAATGTTACGAAGCATCCAATGCCCAAGTTGTCACATAAAATATTTAATAGTATTAAAAGCATCTTACCAATCACTTTTGTTTACCAAGCATCTTATGATCACACGTAAGACTTTGTAACTAGCGAACACCTGGCTTCACGCCTAGTCCTTGACCATTGTGTCCTCTAGCCTCTACCAGTCGAGAGGCAATGATTTCAACCAGAAAGCGTTACTATCTTGTTCAATCCCATTATAATCCGACGATAACCCAGGGGCAGTCACTCAATTCTTAGATACTTTCAAGTAACCAAAGAAGGTCCACCAAGATAATGGTCCATCTTGGCTTGGGGTTGTGATCCACTCACACAATTATATACTGGTGTACGTACTATGCATAATGATAAGAATTTTCCTGAATGTTCTTCTTCTCTCTAATTTTCTAGAGGTCCTCCCTCGAAGTGAGGTTTACTAATATGTTCTTGCTAGTTAATTGTTACAAAGTGGTATCCAAAGCCTTCAAGCCTTCTTATGGCTGAAGGAACAAGAGTTAATCAATTACAAGAAGGATTAAATTCCTTGAAGAAAGCAAATGAGTCCCAGTTTCGGACTGTGGAAACAGAAATGATGGCCTTGAAGCTTCAAACAGAAGTTGTTGCCTAGCAGGTGGCTGCTCTCACAGTGGAATTGCAGAAACAAAATAGTCATCAGCAGATGGAAGGAACCTCATCTGAAAATTTACAACATTCAGATCAGGCATTAGTGCCAATGGGATAGGTACAAACCCCTCTATATGACTCGATTTTCCTGTGTTTAATGGAGAAAACCTGGATGGATTGCTTTGCAAGGTAAAACACTTTTTTATTGTCCATAACACTCTCCCTCATCACAGATTACATCTAGCCTCTTTCCACATGGAGGGTAAGGCTCTCACCTAGTTCCAAGACTTGGAGGATAATAACTTTCCTGAATGTTCTTCTTCTCTCTAATTTTCTGGAGGTCCACCCTCGAAGTGAGGTTTAATAATATGTTCTTGCTAGTTAATTGTTACAAAGTGGTATCCAGAGCCTTCGAGCCTTCTTATAGCTGAAGGAATAAGGTTAGGTTTGGATCCTAAAACAAAACATAAAATTCTCATCTCATCCCATCTCATCATTACACCTTTTTCAAATCTCCATACAAAATATAATAAACAATTCAATTTTTTCAAATCTTAATTCAACATTTTCAAATCCCAAAACAATAATAATATTAAAAAATAATATTTTAAACTTTTATCTAAAANGCGAACACCTGGCTTCACGCCTAGTCCTTGACCATTGTGTCCTCTAGCCTCTACCAGTCGAGAGGCAATGATTTCAACCAGAAAGCGTTACTATCTTGTTCAATCCCATTATAATCCGACGATAACCCAGGGGCAGTCACTCAATTCTTAGATACTTTCAAGTAACCAAAGAAGGTCCACCAAGATAATGGTCCATCTTGGCTTGGGGTTGTGATCCACTCACACAATTATATACTGGTGTACGTACTATGCATAATGATAAGAATTTTCCTGAATGTTCTTCTTCTCTCTAATTTTCTAGAGGTCCTCCCTCGAAGTGAGGTTTACTAATATGTTCTTGCTAGTTAATTGTTACAAAGTGGTATCCAAAGCCTTCAAGCCTTCTTATGGCTGAAGGAACAAGAGTTAATCAATTACAAGAAGGATTAAATTCCTTGAAGAAAGCAAATGAGTCCCAGTTTCGGACTGTGGAAACAGAAATGATGGCCTTGAAGCTTCAAACAGAAGTTGTTGCCTAGCAGGTGGCTGCTCTCACAGTGGAATTGCAGAAACAAAATAGTCATCAGCAGATGGAAGGAACCTCATCTGAAAATTTACAACATTCAGATCAGGCATTAGTGCCAATGGGATAGGTACAAACCCCTCTATATGACTCGATTTTCCTGTGTTTAATGGAGAAAACCTGGATGGATTGCTTTGCAAGGTAAAACACTTTTTTATTGTCCATAACACTCTCCCTCATCACAGATTACATCTAGCCTCTTTCCACATGGAGGGTAAGGCTCTCACCTAGTTCCAAGACTTGGAGGATAATAACTTTCCTGAATGTTCTTCTTCTCTCTAATTTTCTGGAGGTCCACCCTCGAAGTGAGGTTTAATAATATGTTCTTGCTAGTTAATTGTTACAAAGTGGTATCCAGAGCCTTCGAGCCTTCTTATAGCTGAAGGAATAAGGTTAGGTTTGGATCCTAAAACAAAACATAAAATTCTCATCTCATCCCATCTCATCATTACACCTTTTTCAAATCTCCATACAAAATATAATAAACAATTCAATTTTTTCAAATCTTAATTCAACATTTTCAAATCCCAAAACAATAATAATATTAAAAAATAATATTTTAAACTTTTATCTAAAACAAAAAATTCTCGTCTCACTCTCCAAACCTAACCTAAGAGTTAATCAATTACATGAATGATTAAATTCCTTGAAGAAAGCAAATGAGTCCAGTTTCGGACTGTGGTAACAAAAATGATGGCCTTGAAGCGTCAAACAGAGGTTGTTGCCCAGCAGGTGGCTGCTCTCAGAGTGGAACTGCAGAAACAAAATAGTCTTCAGCTGATCGAAGGAACCTCGTCTGGAAATTTACAACATCTAGATCAGGCATTAGTGCTATGGGATAGGTGCAAACCCGCTCTATATGACTCGATTTTCCTGTGTTTAATGGAGAAAACCCAGATGGATGGCTTTGCAAGGTAAAACACTATTTTGTTTTCCATTACACTTTCCCTCATCATAGACTATGTCTAGCCTCTTTCCACATGGTGGGTAAGGCCTTCACCTGGTTCCAAGACTTGGAGGAGTCAAGTTCCATTACTGACTAAGATTCCTTTGCTAAGGCGTTACTCATTCGTTTTGGGCCAACTTGCTATGATGACCCAATGAAGGTCCTCACTAGACTCACACAAAAGGACTTTGTTGAGGAATATAAAACACAGTTTGAACTCTTATCTAATAGATTGAGAGGGCTATCTAAGTAGTATAAGCTCAGCTACTTTCTCATTGGCCTTTGGGATGACATTCGACTTCTAGTAAGAATGTTCAACCCTCATAATCTTTTGACAGCTTACTGTTTGGCTAAGATCCAGGAGGAACTTGTGGAAATTAACAAAAAGCATCAAGTGACAGTGTGACAGTATACACCCTCACCTAAACCAGGAATTCTAAAAGCACCATATAAACCCCCTGATTACCCCATAAACCCCACCAAACACCTCTTACCAATCTAGAAAATGAACCACAACCAAATGAAAGAGAGGCGAGAGAAGGGCTCTGTTATTACTATGAGTCTAAATGGACTTAGGGCCACAAATGTCAAAAGCCAAACTGTATTTAATTGAATAAATTTATGATAGCTCGGAGAAGGGGGTTGATGTAGAAGTGCCTCCAGAGTTAGAGAAAGGGACTGTGGAGGAAACTCAAGAAGGCCTGGTACTGGATCTATGTGTCCTTAAGGAAAACCCAGAGATTTCACTCCTTGCTATCATGGGGTCTGTTAACCCAAGAACTATGAGGATCTTGGATGCTATTGGTAGGGTGGAAGTGGTTGTGTTCATAGACATGGGCAGCGCACACAATTTTTTGGATCCATGGGTTTTGCACAAAACTGTGCTACAGTTGGATGAGACAACTAGGGTTCAAGTGAAGGTAGCTAATGGCGAAATAGTGGGAAGTGAGGGAAAGGTCACACACGTTACATTAACTATTCAGGGAACTCAGTTTCTCACTAAGGTTTATGTACTAGGTCTGGCAAGGTGTGATATGGTCCTAGGGGTGGCTTGGCTTCAAACATTGGGCTCCATACTTATTTTTAGGAGCTCACTATGCAATTTGTGTTGAAACAACAGAAGATATTATTAAAAGGATTGGAAAATTCAAAGTTGATTGAGGAAGGATGTTTACTTGTTGCCGACAATGTGGAAAAGAAAGGGGTACTGTTCCAGTTACTGTAAAATAGTGGGAAAGAATTAGATCAACAACCTCCAGCAACCATAAAAAAACTTCCCAGACAGTTCCAAGATATATTTTCTGAACCCAAAACACTACACCCATATAGAACCCATGACCACTCCAAAACCCTCCATCCTGAAACTAAATCTATTTGTGTGCGACCTTACCGTTACCTTTTTTTTTTTCCAAAAAGATTAAATTGAGAAAATTGTCAAAGAATTGTTGGCCACTAGTGTGATACAGCCCAACCATAGCCCTTACTCTTCCCCTGCACTTTTGGTGAGAAAAGCTGATGGCTCATGGCATTTGTGTGTGGATTATAGGGGCCTTAACAGTGCCATGGTTAAGGATAAATACCATATACCTATGATTGAGGAGCTTTTGGATGAATTGGGCTGCTCTAGCATTTTTTTCCAAGCTGGATTTGAGGTATGATTATCTCTAGATCCGCGTCAAACCAGAGGATATTCCCAAAATAGCCTTTAGGACTCATGAAGGCCATTACGAGTTCTTGGTCATGCCTTTTGGTTTGACTAACGCTTCCTTAACATTTCAAAGTCTAATGAACTCCATTTTTAAACCTTATTTATGAAAGTTTATCTTGATTTTTTTAATGATATTTTAGTGTATATCTCAAAAGAAGAACAACACTTCCAACACTTGAAACTTACATTGGAAACCTTGAGTTAACACCAACTTTTTGTCAAGATGTCCAAATGCAGGTTTGGAACTCGGGAGGTGGCCTATTTGGGGCATTTTATTTCAACACAAGGAGTCAAAGCAATGCTGGAATGGCCATCACCAACTACATTAAAGGGACTAAGAGGCTTCTTAGGACTCACGGGGTACTATAGACGGTTCATCAAAGGTTATGGTGGAATAGCAGCACCTTTGACTGAGCTTCTAAAAAAGAATGGGTTTCAATTAAACCCACAAGTTGAGGAGGTAAATTTACTACGAAAATTGACCATCAGAGTTTAAAATTTCCGTTGGATCAGAAAATTGGCAGACCTATGCAACAAAGGTGGGTATCAAAACTTCTAAGTTATGACTTCCTAGTGGAGTACAAGTAAGGGAAGGAAAACAAGGTGGCAGATGCACCTTCTAGGTGCCTGGAGGAAAAGGAAATGAAGGAGATCACTCTCATTATGGTTTCTATTCCTACTCTTAAGGTGCTAGAGTAGATCACTGTGGGTTTTAGTTGATCGTTTAACCAAATTTAGCCACTTTATTCCTTATCTCAACCATACATAGCCTCTAACCTAGCCCAACAATTCATCAAACATGTTTTCAACTGCATGGGATGCCTACTTCCATTGTATCCGACAGAGATAACTTCTTCACAAGCAAATTCTGAAAAGAGTGTTCAAATAGTAAGGGGTACAGTCGGCTTTTAGTTCAACCTACCACCCTCAATTTGACAGTCAAACTGAGGTCATCAACAAAACCTAGAAAACTACCTTCAATGCTTTGTGGGTGACAGACCCAGAGATTGGGCCCTCTAGATCCCGTTAGCCAAATGGGGGTACAATACCTCCAAACATTCACCTACCCAATTTACCCCTTTTGAAGCCCTCTACGGCTAACCCCACCCAAAATCACTTAGCTATCAACAAGGAGTTACATTAGTAGTTGTAGTGGATACTAACCTAAGATCACGGGAGTAGTTCCTTCAACTGTTAAGGAAAAACCTGCAAAAGGCCTAGGAGAGGATGAAATGTTATGCTAATTTGAAGCGAAAGGAGAGAACTTTCAGTATCGGGGACTAGTTGTACGTGAGGTTACAGCTTTACCGATAGCAATCTGTGATGCAGAGGTGGAATGTCAAGTTGTCCCCACGATTTTACGGCCCATACCCAGTCACAAAGGATTGGGGAGATCGCATACCGTATAGGGCTTCCCAAGTCAGCCCAAATTCACCCTGTGTTCCATGTTAGCTTGTTGAAGAGGAAGGTTGCGCATCTGGTTCAACTGAGTCCTACGCTGCTATCTGTGGACACCTTAGGGATTCTGACACCTGAACCAGGGGTGAGGTCGAAGGCTTTTGGGTATAGGGAACATGGGCTTAGGACTTTGGACAGGGGCCTTGAAGTATGGACAGGATGAGGAAGACTGGGCCGGGGGAATAATAAGTGGGCCAGGCTAATATAAAACTAGTGCTTATTTCTAATAGTAGTAATATTTGGGATGGTTTTATTGAATATTGTAAATCCCAAGAGTCCGGTTTATTACCTTGGCATTCATCCGCCATAAGTGAGGATTTTTAATAAAATTGGGAGGGGGTCACTTATGAACAGGTGACTTTCGTCTCTTCTCTAAAAAAAAAAAAAAAAGTTAAGTCATTTAGTATTGGCTGTCATTTAGGAACCATGTTATCACAGGTTGTAATAGTAATATCTTAGGCCTTGTTTTTTCTGGCAGATGAGATGAAATAAGATGAAATAAAAGTGAAAGTTGAATAAAATATTATTAAAATATATTTTTAATATTATTTTTATTTTGAAATTCAAAAAAGTTGAATTATTTATTTTATTTTGTGTGAGAACTTGAAAAAGTTGTAATGATTAGATGCGATGAGATAAGAATTGTTGTAAAAACAAATGAGATGTTAAGTTTGTTAATGATGCCCTTTGTATGGGAAATGTAACTGTTGTACGTACCATAATGGTAAGAATTTTCCTGAATTATCTTATTCTCTCTAATTTTCTGTTGGTCCTCCCCTCGAAGTAAGGTCTATAAATTCTTTCTAATTTATTGTTACATTAATATTATTTTTATTTTAATATTTTAAAAAAATTAAATTGTTTATTATATTTAATGTAGAAGTTTAAAAATATTATAAAAATTATATAAAATAAGATATGATATTTAAATTTGTTAACCAATGATTTGGCGGAGGTCCTACGTACAGCCACCCTCGGTTACTTTGTTAGGGACCCCAGTCTTGTTCCTAAACACTAAGTCCGTAAGCTTGCCTTGGTGAAGATGGTGACCGAGTAGCACTTTGCCAACTTGCTTGGCCTTGCACGTATGGTGGTAATGGTGGGTGTTTAGTGATGGATGTGATGATGATAATGATGAATTTGGGTGATCTAAGTGATGGTTTTGGTGTGTTTGGTGCAATGTGGAATGGCTCGAAGGTTGCCCTTGATGTTGGGACAACTTGGATGATGATTAGGATTGGTATGGTGAAGATAGACTAGGGTTTTGATGGTGGCTAAGGGGAATTTCGAGATTGGAAGAGTTGGATTAGGGTTAAAGTGTAGGATGAGTTGCTAGGGTTTGGAAGAGATGTGGATGAGTGGGATTAGGGTTTGGTGGCTAGGGTTGGCCGAATATGAGAGTGGTTATTGTGATCCCTTGATTGTAGGATCAAATATGGATAGGTGTCACTTTGGGATTTAGGTTTAGGGTTTGGAAGGAATGTAGATGAATGAGGCTAGCACTCCTAGATTGATGGAGTCTATTTGGGAAAGATAGGAATTAGGTTTATGTAGGAAAGATGAAGATAGATGGTGTTTGAATGAGTCTAGGGTTCCATGAGTTTAGAAATTGGTTAAGGTAAGGTGAGATAGTCTTTGATTGATTTGAGTGATTCTAGGGAATGAGAGATTTGTGGGATTGGATATGGAAGATGTGATTTGGATATGGTAAGAGATTGAAAGTCTTTGGTTGACTTGAGAGATTCTAGGAGAGGGATTGATTTTAGGGATGGAGTGATTCTAGGGAAGTTGAGTGATTGTAGAGATTGGATCTAGAAGATGGAAGAAGATTGTGATTCGGTTTTGGCTGTTGGGGTAAGTCTTGGTTGGATTGAGATATTATAGGGATGGAGAGATTTAAGGGATTGACAATGGGATGGCAATTCCTTAAATCAAGGGATATGGATATGGAAGATAGGATTGGAATGTTGGGTAAGGTGGCTAGGGTTGATTCTAAATGGTAAGATGCATAGGAGTTGTTGGGAGGTTGAAGTTTGACTAAGGAAAATGAGGGATTTCGAATTTGAAGTAATTGGGAGATGGAAGATAGGATTTGATGGGCATGACTCAACTTTCTTAAAGTTAAAGAAGTTGCCAAGTGGGACTCTTGAGGGATGGTTAGGATTTGTGGAAGACAAGGGTTTCGGCTAGGGCTTTATTAGATGGATGGAGGCTAGTTTTGGTAAGAAATAATTATGGGAAGGTGGAGGCTTAGTGGATTTCTGCTAGGTCAAGGGTAGTAGGTGAGGGAAGGCTAATTTTGGGAAGTGGAGCTTATGGGAAATAGGGTATTTCGGCTAGGGTTTGTGGAGTTGATAGAGTCTAGGTCTTATGAGATTGATGAATATGGAAAGTAGGGCAAACAATGTGATGGCCGAAATATGTGAGTGGGAAATATCAAATCGGTGAATAGATTGTGTTTGTGAGATGGAAGGATGCAAGACAATGTATGAGCAGTAGATGAATGGGCTCGACAAAGGAATATGAAGACTCTCTTTATGGTTTATATGGATATTTTGAGAAATCAAAAAATACTAAGATTGAGACTTAAGATGTCTTTGATTTGCAAGAAAGTAAAGATGAACAGGATGAAAAATTTAAGAACAAATAAGAAAATATAAGAACAATGTATTTTTAGATTTTTGAATATAGAATAGAAAACATAGACACAAGATGGATAATTGAATGGAACAAAGAAATACTCATAAAATAAATAGATAAATCACCATTGATTCACGAATTGCACAATGATGAAATAAGATAGATTGAATCACCTCCTATTCACAAATTTCAAGGAGATGATCCTCTACTAGGGATTCACGAATTTCACCCAAGTAGCCCAAGTGCTAAGCACCAAAAAGTGACCTCAAGAACAATAATCACTCACTTAGGGATTTACCAAATTTTCAAAAGATGTAAAATGAAATGCCTAAGGGTCCTATTTAAAGAGATTACAAAGTGGAAACTTCCAATAGGTCCCTTGAAATATAATTAAATAAAATAAATAAAAATGAATAAATGATATGGTCTTACATGGTCAATGTGGCTCTTGATATGTCTTGGCCCTTGGTTGGCCTTGACTAGCATTGATCTTGAAAGTGGCCCAATCTTTGTTGTCCATGCATGCCTAGAACCTTGTCTTAGGGCGGTTTGATGGGGTCCCAACATACTTGCATCCCACGCCTGTAGAAGAAGTCAAGCTGAAATTTTCCAAAAGAATAGAAAGCCGGAAAGACACAAAAAGGCAAAAGATTAATATATGCAAACTTATTCAGTCAACATTGACGTCCAAGTCTCTCAATATACGGTCCTCATAGCTGAGTGAGGTTTTCTTTCTATGCTCCCAGGAACATAGAGAACTTGTCTCGTAGATCTTTGATCTGTTGAGTGTGGTAGAGGTTCAGTCTGAGGTTCAGTTATGGAAGATGAGCTCTCTCATCTTTACGAGGGCCTGAGGTTAACTGAAGAAGAACAACAAGAAATCACCTTCCCCGAGGAAGAAGTCCTATTATCTCAGGAGTTAAGTCAGGCCTGCCTGGTTGCTCTGGTGGTGACAGACAAAGAAGTTAACAAAGGAGCTTTCAAGTCTACCATCACAAAAGTTTGGAAAGCCGAAAGAGTGTTGTCATTCAAAGATGTTGGTAGAAACAAATTCCTCATCGAGTTTGTTGACCCTAGTATCAAAACCAGGGTGCTAGTGGGCCGGCCATGGTCTTTCAATAGGAACCTAGTTTGTCTCCAAGAATGGGCAGGCAGGGTTCCACTAAAAGACATGGATTTTGCTTTAGAACCTTTCTGGATCCAGTTCCACGATCTTCCGTTTGCTGGGATGAATAGAAGCATGGGAGAGAAACTGGGGACTAGTGTGGGAAAAGTACTGGTGGTGGACGTGGATAGTAAGGGAAGAGCATGGGGCGGTGTCCTACGTGCTGTTAAACATCACAAAACCACTAGCAAGGGGTCGGCTTATCAACTTGAACAGATCACGTATCTGGATCCCATCCAGATACGAACGTTTGGCGTCATTCTGTTTTCAATGTGGTGTTCTATTACATTCAAGCTCAAGTTGCTCAGGTTAGGCATCAGATGGTAGATCAAAGGAAGGAACTTAACAGCAATACGGACCTTGGCTCAGGGCTAGTCCAAAGGCAAAATATCACCATCCTCCACCTGAGAACAGTAAGCAAGACAAGGGGGAACCAACTGAGGGACGGTAGGGCAACTCCGATGGGCAAGCTTCTAGTTTGGGTGGGAATAACAATAGACAAAAGACAGCTGTCTCATTGGATACTGACTCAGGGGTACAGTTCCAAATAGGATGTTAGGAAAACAGTAAGGAAGGTGTCTGCCCTTTGCATACAAGATCCCAAGGTGGCTCTCACCTGCCACTTGAGGAAACTTCTTTCTGCCTTGAGGTCCCCACAACAGCAGTTGAAAACCTTATGTCATCCAATGGGCAGGTAGATACTCATCTCTTTGACTTTGACCAACCCCCTGCAGGAGTAAGCAATCGTGTAAGTCCATCTAACCCATGCTCCACTCAGTTTCTAGTCGTAAAAAACAAATCTTACCTTCTGTCAAACTGGAAAAGAAGGGCTAAGGGAGGTCAAGTCCCTAATCTAGATGTAGCTATGTTTACTACTCTTGAATATCCAAGTAAACACAAGCACAGGAAAAAAAAAAAGTGTAGAAACAACATATTCTACAAGGGCTTCTAAGAGACTCAAACAAATCATGGAGGCAGTGGCTGCTATGCAGCCTTGCCCCTCCCCATGATCACCCTATGTTGGAACTGCCGAGGGCTTGGGAACCCTCGGACAGTTCGAGAACTCCACCTGTTGGTGAGAGATAAGTCCCCATCTTTGGTCTTTTTAATAGAAACCAAAAGTAATAGAGGTAGAATGGAAGTAATCCGTAACAGACTAGGTTTTGATTGCAGTTTTATGGTTGATTGTTTGGGTAGAAGTGGGGGCCTAGCAATTCTGTGGAAAAGTGAAATGAATATTGATCTGATATCCTACCCCTTAACCATATTTCTATACAAGTAATGCCTAAAGATTCAGACAATAAAGTCGTCATCACTGGTTTTTATGGCCAGCCAGTGACAACAAAGAAGAAAGCAAGTTGGAATCTCCTCAGGTTACTTAAACCTGATCACTACACTCCCTGGCTTATCATGGGAGATTTCAATGAGACCATTTCCCATGGGGAAAAGTTGGGGGGACCTCCCAAACCCAATACCCAAATTGATGATTTCAGATAAGCAGTTATGGACTGTGACTTGGGTGATCTCGGTTATGTGGGCTCCCAACCGTGAGGGAACATACTTTACCAAGGAGAGGTTGGATAGAGCCCTTGCTAATGGAAGTTGGCAACAATTGTATGACATTAATTCAATTACTACATTACCTGTCCAATGCTCTGACCATAATCTTATCCTTATTTCCAGTCATAAGTTTGTACCCTTCCATATACCTCAAAGGAGGATATTCAGATATGAGGTTGCATGGGCCAAAAAGGATGAGTGTGAGAACATTATTAAAAGGGCTTGGCAAGGATCCCTCCAATGTGGAACAAAAACTGATGTGACTAGAAGGGGCCTTGAGAGGTGTAGGTTCTAGTTGAGACAATGGAACCAAGAGTCAAGAAGAAAATCCCAACAGGATCTAGCCTAAAAAAGAGACAGGTTAAGATCCTTACAAGCTACTAATGTCGGGTTGGATAATTCTCAGATCAGAATTCTATAGAAGGAAATTGATAGTTTGCTCGAGGAACATGATTTGTTCTAGCGCCAGAGAGCCAAATAAAAGTGGCTTCAAGAAGGTGATAGAAACACCAAATACTTCCACAAGTGTGCCACTCAAAGGAAGCAAAAAAACTCAATTGTTAAAATTGAGACTAAGAATGGCGAATGCCTCACAAACAGAGAAGAAATTGGGTGAGAATTTCAGTCCTTCTTTAAGGATCTCTTCACCTCTTCTAGTCCAGTAGGCATTGAAGGCCTTTTGGATAATTTTATTCCTAATGTCACTGTAGAGATGAACACAAACCTTACCAAGGCCTACACCAGAGAGGAGATTGAAAGGGCCATATTTGACATGAATCCACTGGGATCCCCTGGCCTAGATGGTTTTCCTACATTATTTTTCCACAACGATTGGCCCATTGTTGGAAATGATGTAGTTGTTGTTGTCCTTGAAATGCTTCACTCGAAGTCAGGCTTTCAGGCTATCAACAATACGTTCATTGCCCTCATCCCTAAAAAGAGCTCCCCTGTGCTTGTCTCAGATTATAGACCTATTATGCTTTGCAATGTCTATTACAAATTTATAGCAAAGGTCATTGCAAATAGGTTAAAAGCCATACTGCCTTCTCTGATTTCTGACACTCAAAGTGCTTTTGTTCCCAGGAGAATGATTTCGGATAACATCATTGTCGCTTATGAACTATTACATTCCATGCAAAACAAAGTGAGGAAGCAGCAAGAAGCCTTCATGGCTCTCAAACTTGATATGAGTAAGGTCTATGATAGGCTAAAATGGTCTTTCCTTCAAGCAGTACTGATTAAGATGGGTTTTGACAAGGATTAGGTTGATTTGATCATGCAGTGTATTGGGACAGTTTCATACTCCATCCTTTTGAATGGATCCCCTCAAGAAGCTTTCAAACCCTCTAGGGGAATTCGACAGGGAGACCCACTCTCTCCCTACTTGTTCATCTTGTGCTCAGAAATGCTTGGTTTTGGCTCTAAACCAAGCTGAACAAAAGGGTCTTATCTTTGGAATTCCAATAACCCGAGGATCCTTCACTGTTAACCATTTGTTTTTTGCAGATGACAGCCTTGTCTTCTGCAAGGCACAACCTGTGGAATGGTCTAGACTGCACAACATTCTAAGATCATATGAGCTAGCTTTGGGGCAGAGCCTAAACCTTGGGAAGACAACCATTTTTTTCAGCAAGAACACCAAGCATGAACTCCAATAGACCATATTGGCCACTGCAGGTATTCCAATCTCAGGTCCCTTTGAGCAATATCTAGGCTTGCCTTCCTCTATAGGCAAGAACAAATCTAGGGCTTTCAACCACATCCTTGATAGAATCAAAGGCAAGGTCAGCAGCTAGAAAACCAACCTACTATCGCAAGCAGGTAAGGAAATCCTCCTAAAGGCTGTTATCCAAACTATTCCCACGTATTGCATAGGAATTTTCCTTACTCCTAAGGGTATTCTGAGGAACATTAACAAGAGCATGCAGTCCTTTTGGTGGGGAATGAGAGATCAGAAATCCAAACTACACTAGCTCAGCTGGCAGGAATGGGAAAGCCTAAACAGAAAGGGGGATTGGGGTTCAGGGATTTTGAGAATTTTAACAAAGCCATTCTGGCAAAGCAAGGATGGAAACTCATCACAAACCCAACCTCACTAGCAGCTCGTGTTATCCAAACCAAATACTACCCTTCAGGTGACTTCTTTGCTACTAAAGTAAGGACTAGAAACTCCTTTGTCTAGAAAAGCATCACAGCAGCCAGACCTCTCCTCCTTGAAGGCCTGCTATGGAAGGTAGGGAATGATCAAAGTATCAAAATATGGAAAGACAAATGGATCCCCTCTCCATCTTCTTACAAAATTCAATCTAGCCCAAAAGTCTTGCCTCAGGAAGCCACTGTGATATCTCTTATTGACCAGGACTCCCTCCAATGGAATATTTGCTTGCTCCAAGATTTATTCAACCCAGCTGCAGTCTCAACTATATCAAAGATCCACATAAGCCCATGCAAAAGAAATGACAAACTCACTTGGAGATGCACAGCAAATGGAAAATTCTTTGTGAGATCTGCTTATCATCTCCAAATGTCACTTGCTTCAGAATATTTGGGACAATCTTCAGAGATAACTCACGACACAGAGGTTTGTAAGCGTATCTGGAACCTTTAGATCCCAAATGCACTAAAAATCTTCCTCTGGAGAGCTTCCAAAGATATGCTTCCCACAAAGGTGAACCTACATAGGAGAAAGGTGGTAGAATCCCCCCTATGCCCAATCTGCATGACTGCCCCTAAGACCACTTCCCATGCTCGCTGGACATGTGTTGCTACCCAAGATGTGTGGAGTTGCAGCTCAAGGAGACTACAAAAATGCAGCATTGACGAGGCCCCATTTATGAAAATTCTAGAATATCTTTTTTCAACAATCCCAGAGGAGGAATATCAAGTAATGGCTTTCACTACCAAGCAGATTTGGCTCAGATGGAACAAGTGGATCTTTGAAGCTCAATTTTCCTCCCCTCAACATGTTACTAATCTTGTTTCTACCCAAATCTCAGAATCAGTCCTATTAGCATGTACCAAACAGCAGCAAAACACCTAAGTTACTCCTCCTCCTCAGTGAACTAAGCCACCTCCCAACAGTTTTAAGGTGAATTTGGACGTAGCCATAGACAAAGTTCAGTGCAGGGTAGGCATTGGAGTTGTAATTAGGGATAGCAAGGGACTGGTACCAGCTACCTTTAGAACTTCTCGTGATCCTTTCCCGGACCCTTCACTGGGGGAAGCAATGGCAGCCTTAAGAGCAGCTCTGTTTTGCATAGAGCTAGGACTTTCAAACATAATTCTGGAAGGGGACTCTTTGATTGTGGTAAATGCTATTAATGGAAGGGAGGATAGCTAGAGTTCAACTGGCTTAATCTGTCAAGATATCAAGCTTCTACTTGCACATTTTAATTCATGGTCTGTTAAGCATGTTCCTAGACAGGCTAACGTAGTAGCTCATTGCTTGGCTAAGAGCTCATTAGAATGCTTTGAAGATTCTATTCATGTAGAGGATTATCCTCATTGTACTCACAACCTCTTAGGTGATTAATAAATATGAAGTATTGATTTAAAAAAAGAGAGTCTCTTGATATACGCGAGGATGATCATGAGTTGCTATGCCGAGATTCATGCATCCTACCCATCTATCAATTTTGCAAAAATTCAAAACTCAAATCTCTAATTACAAAAACGTATTACCCGTATACGAATTTTGCAATTAATTCAATATTTATAAATTAAGTGAAATAGTTCTTTTGTCAAATGTAGGGAAGAACTCTAACAAGAGGTATTAGGGGTGAAAAAAGACTCCTTCGGCGTGAATTTTGGGCAAAACTACCGCAGACCGACGCTTAAGTTTTGGGGGAGAAAACCGGTTGAAACCGATCGATGGGGAGGAGAAACGCTAACGCCGGCCGATGCCTCATTTCTATGGCGGTTCACGGTTGGTTCTCAAACCGAGCTTCGTCTGAGAGAGTAGAGACTAGAGAGAGAGAGAGTTAAGAGAGACGATGAGAACTGAGATGCAAGGAAGAAGACAGATTGATATCGAAACGACACTTTTTGGTTTAGCCGTTTGGTTAAACTAAACGGCGTCGTTCTACTTATTTTTTTTTTAAATACGTTATGAATAAAATGACGCCGTTTGGTTTAATACCAAACGGTGTCGTTTCTATTATATTTAAAACACAACTATAGCAATAGAACGACGCCGTTCCACTTAAACTTAAGTGGAACGGCGTCGTTTTGAGTATAGAATATATATAAAAAAATTAATTTCTTTAGTCGGCCAGTTCAGCGGTTTGAACCAGGTTCGAACCGACGTCAAACTGGCGGATATTGGTTTTCTGAATTTTGTACCACAGGCCAATCGGTTCTCCACCGGTTTTGGCCGGTTCCGAGCTCGACCCGTCGGTCTGAGTGAGTCCTGGTTGGTTCTCCGGTTTGTTGTACAGCCCTAAGAGGTATATTTAAAATAGGTTCTTTTTTTCTTTTCTACATAAACATTGGAGAACTTATTTTGACAAAATGATTAACTTTTTTGATATTACTTTAACATCAAAGTGTTTTGTTTTCTCAATAATTCTTATTAAGGATGCTAATTTGGCAGCTATTTTGAAAAAATAATTGAAATTATTCTAATTAATTAATGAGATTTTCATGAGTAATGTTAGATACAGTCATGAAATGTGTAAGTGCCGCACAATTCTTCTAAAAAAAGTTGGGTCTACTATTAAAAAAGGGTAATGCCACATACTGTCATCAAGTGCGTAAGCGTCATGCTGTCGCGATGAAAAAGAGTAGGATCTACAATTAAAAAATTATTTTTTTACGTGGGTCCCATATTTATTCACTTTTTTCAAAGCGATTGCACACTCACGACTGCAACTATCACTTCTCATTAAAAAATTAAAATTTTCATGTAAATCTCGCATTTACTCACCTTTTTAAAAAAATTGTGCGGCGCTTAGCAACTCTCCGATTACAAATTTCTTTTTAATTCAAAAAGTAAATGAACTGTAAAAAATTTTAGTCGCCCGTGTGAATTTCATGCTTTCCCGTACTCTCCCAATCGTTTTGCTTTAAGACCTTAAAAAGCAGAAAGTAGTGGAGACTCCAAGGCAAGATGTAAACTTCCAATTATTAGTTAAACACAAACACAAGTACGATATCAAATTCGATCGATTGATCGAGGACCCAAAAAAAAGCACCAAGACAAGACATAAATATTGACAATCTTGATCGAGGATCGAAAAGAAGCTCCCAGACAAGTATTGTTTATATATTACATTCAACGTATCGAAAATTTACAAAAATAAACTTACAGTCTAATGTAATTTCATTTAATCCGTTAAATTTACATTATATATGAATAATGCATATAGAACTGTAATGCCGCAATTTGCTGGCATTTCCTAACATTTAAGTCAGCCAAAAAAACACTTTGGCACAAACATCACACAATATCTATCCCATCAATCAAGTTCACTTTTGATGTGTCAAACATCATCATGTAAATTTGACAATGAGTATGCACACTACAACATAATTATTTTTTTAGTGACGGTTAGAAAATTATGAGTTCCAAAACTGTCACTAAAAAGCATTTTCTAAAAACCATCACTAAAGACAGATGGGCTGGTTTTTACGTTTGAATGATGGGAAAATTTATGCTCGAACGTCACATATACGTTCGAACATTGAGGCAACTTATGTGTGAACGTGAAATGTTTTGGCGCCAACGTTCAAATATTTGTAATTAACGTTCAAACGTTAATTGTAAATTTAAATTAAATTACTCTAATTTAAAAATTATGTGGTTTTTCTAGTGTATAATTTTCGAACAAGTCTAAAAAATTGTAATATATATTTAGATATACACATTTTGTAAAAAATAATTATATATTTATGTTTATATATATTTGAAGTGCAGCGTAAACAACACTTAAACGAACGCATTGTTCATGAAATTCGTAATCTGTATCTCCTCAATCAAGGTATTAACCTTCTCGTTGAGGATATCCACACGATAGGTTATCTCGACGACAGACTCCTTTACAACCATGATTTGTCGATCGATATACACAGTCAACTGTGAGATCACCACATCAACTCAAGCATGCCACGGATCTCCTGCAGATGTACTTGTCGACTGCTGACTACTACTCCCCACACCGGGCCCCGGCTACACCAGAGGAACTAGATCCACTACAGAGGTGGCTAACGTCGTGGATACCCCCTCTCCTGTCAAATGCTACGTCGATGCGTGCTCATGTCAAGGGGGCTCATCTGATCTATGACCCACTCCCTTGGCTGGAGTGGCACTTTTTGAGCAAGTAATAGTCGGCTGATGATGACACCGTATAAGAGGTTGTCCATAGAGACGATGCTCACCTAGTAACTAATTCTCTTAAAGATGCGCTGTGGTAAATCGATGGGATCTCCACGTACCACTTGTATAAAAAGCTGTGCCCAAATCTGACTAAATGTGGTCTTGTATGCCACAAGATCCAGGTTTGTTGTAACAATAAACTGCAACATGCGGAAGAAATGTAGTAGATCTCTTTGGTCGAAGGCGTTCTTCCTTTTGATTTGCATGTGGTCTCTCCCGGTGAGGATATAGAAATACTCGTCTCGATCATCATCCCGAGTCTCACGGTTAGTACCCTTGGTCTCTGATCGGTCTACATCTTTGGCATCATCTATTGGCTCAACTGGGCTAGTAGATAATGCAGAAGTGCCTACATCTACATTGAGTGTGCTGTGTGCAGATGTAGATGAGTGAACCACGACTGTGTTGCCAGTCTAAGAGTCAGCTATAGTGGATGTCTCAACTACTCGACGAATCCCGAGAAGCTCGATGATGACATCCGATGAAATCTCAAACCAAACACCGCGTACAGTTACGGTGTGAGAGGATGTGTCCTGAGACATGGAACATATCCCCATATAAAACTCCCGAACCATTAAGAGGTATACCGTAAGGGCATAATGGCTAAGAATTAACATTCAAACTTATAATATACACGTTCGAATGTTAAGGGCATAACGGCTAAGAATTTTGAAATGTGGTACATTCGAGCATAAAGATTTACATTCGAACGTAAAATATACACGTTCGAACACGGAAGGCAAAACGGCGAATAAATTGAAAAGTTGTACGTTTGAACGTTAGTATTCAACGTTTGAACTTAAATGCTACGAAAAGTAATGTTTGAATGTACAAAATATGCGTTTGAACATGGAAGGCATAACGGCTATGTAATTGAAACGTCGTACGTTTGAACGTTCTGTGGAAACGTTCAAACATTACGATATAGATGACTCAACCACTCTCGACGTACCATGATTCTAAGTGGCTAAATGCTACCATAGAAATGAAGTATACTCTTCAGGAAACTTTTCTACGGTGACCATTTGGCCAATGGCAACCCGTGATGGCTGAAAGATGGAGTTGAGAATCCGGCCACCACTAACGTTTGGTTTACACAAAATCCTACTAAACCTTAAAAAAAAAAGAAAAGAAAGTAAGACGACAAAAGAGGGATGCCTACCCTTTTGCGACGGTTGTGGTGGGCTTTGATGGTGGTGATGACAGTTTAGTGGCGGCGTGCAACGGTGGAGAGATAACGATAAGGGAAAATGACGTTTCCTGTTTTGACTTTGGGCTTATATACACGAAAAGTTCGAGCATCATTCTGAATCACGTTCAAATGTTTCTTGATTGAATTTCTAAAAATATATTAATAATATATTAAATGTTATATATTATAATGTATATTATAACATCATTCTCCCTCATTGTCTACTAACAGGAAACTTGTGAACATATTCTTCTATCTCTCTCTAGTTTAACAATATAATACTGCTATTTGATTGACATTGTTAATTCAAATAACATGAAATATTATTTTTAGTATTTTTTTATGGATATTGTGTGATATTACATAAATAACCTTAGACCCTTTTGTGAATTAGTGTACATTTAGGTGTCCACTAATTCCTGAATTGTCCAGTGTGGATAGTTTGAGATTATATTATCTCCATTGCAAATCCTTGTTACTCTTACTGAACACGTTTAGTATGAAGTGTCGGTGTCTTCCTCTATTATTCCTCGAGTATACTGTTCGTAGGGTCACAATCTCTCTATGTGAACATGTATATTTGGAGAACTATAGGGAGGTGCTGCATAAATTTCTACTGACGTGGAAAGTAGTAGAGTGACAGAATATGTGCAATATGGATAATATAATTTCGAATGGGATAGGACTAACTACCTTATCAAAAGAGTAGTGAAAATTGGAGCATGATATGCATGTAAATTTTCTATGTATGTGTTACTAATAGATAGATGTTTTTAAAAGTGGACAAAAGTTAAATGCGTCTAGGCAATAGACTTTGAAAGATTACGCACCCTATGCGCATGGACTAAGAACCTTTATTGATTTTGCTTGGGCTTCTACTGATAGTCGTGGTTACATTAAGTGTCCATGTGGAGAGTATAAAAATTTGTATGTGATTAGGTTGGCTGAAGTTGAAAATAATATATTTGTGAATGGTATAGATTTGGGGTATACCCGATGGGTACTGCATGGTGAGCCGTATGCACAGTCAGTGGATGCATTGTTCGGTCATCCAAATTATTTGCGGCACGTGGATGATAGTTATAAGCTAGATGAGATGGAGGAGATGTTAGGTGACATTGGAGCTAGGATGTTTATGAATGAAGTTGACGACAATGCCTTAAGTGGCCAAGGGACTAATTCTGATAATTTCATTGCAATGTGAGAAGATGCAAAGCGCGAGCTTTATCTAGGCTGTACAAAACATTTTAAAATATTGTTTATTGTGTGGTTGCTTCACATTAAGTCATTGTGTGGGATGTTGATGAAAGCAATAAATATGGTATTGGACTTATTTGATGAGGTGTTTCCCTAAGGGTCTGCATTGCCAAAGAACTTTTATGAAGTGAAACAGTTGAGAAAGGGATTAGGGTTTGAGTACAAGTCCATGCATGCAAGAATGATTATGTTTTGTTCTAGAAGGAGAACGAGGAGACATAAGCATATCTTGTATGCAGAGAGCCGAGGTGGAAGGGTAGAAAAAACATGCCGATTAAGGTGTTGCGATATTTTTCTTTGAGGCCTAGGTTGCAAAGACTATATATGTATAAAACAATAGCTCACAATATGAGGTGGCATGAGGAGAAAAGAGTTAAGGATGACGCATATATGAGGCACCAGCTGAGTCACTTGCGTGGCAATCTTTCAATGATCAATACCAAGAGTTTGGGATAGAAGCTCGGAACGTGCGCCTGGGACTCACAACCAATGCATTCAACCCTTTTGGAAATATGAGTACAAGTTATAGCACTTGGCCTGTAGTATTGATTCCGTACAATCTTCTACCATAGAGGTGCATGAATGTGCCCAACATTTTGTTAACTTTACTTATCTCCGGCCTGAGATCATCTAGGAATGACATTGACGTATTCATACAACCGTTGATTGAAGAGCTGAAAGAGTTATGGGAAACAGGAGTCAAAACTTATGATGCATCCACGTCGACATCTTTTCAGATGCATGCTGCAGTAATGTGGACGATAAATGACTTTCCGGTATATGAGAATCTTTTCGGTTAGAGTACTAACGGGAAGCTAGCGTGTCCAACGTGTAATAAAGAAATTACTAGTGAGTGGTTAAAATATTATCAGAATTTGTGTTTCATGGGTCATCGACGTTTTCTACTAGCAAATCATGCATGGAGAAGAGAATGCGCTAAGTTTGATGGGAGAGTAGAGGACATAATTGCACCAAATGAGTTGTCCAGAGAAGAGATAGTGGAACAACTGGTACATGTTAGAGCGAACAATTTTGGCAAAGGTTGGGAAAGAACAAGAGAAAACGAGGTGCAACAGAATTGAATTGGACAAAGCATAGTATTTTTTTTTTACTTACCGTATTGGTCGTCCTGCATTTTGCGACATAGTTTGGATGTAATGTACAAAGAGAAGAATATATGTGATAATATACTGGGTACATTTATGACCATTAACAAAAAGATGAAAGACACGATCAAGACGAGGAAAGATCTTGAGAGAATGAGAATTAAACAAAGTCTACATTTGCGGGTGGAAGGCAACAGGGTAGTCATGCCGCATACATGTTTTACGATAACGAGGGAGGAGATGATGGACTTCTACAAATGGTTGCAATATGTGAAGTTGCGAGATGGTTATGATTCAAATATTGATAGATGCGTAAGCCCTGATGGCTAGAAAATTAGTGGATTAAAAAGTCATGACTATCACATATTTTTGCAGAAGTTATTACCGGTGGAAATTCATGGAAAACTGACATCTAATATATGTGTCACCATATCTGAACTTTGTATGTTTTTTAAAAATTTGTGCAATCGAGTAGTAAATTGAGATATGTTGCGAAGGATGAAAGAAGACATTGCTACTATATTATGTAAATTTGAGTAGATCTTTCCACCATCATTTTTTTATGTCATGGTCCATTTAGCAATACATTTACCCCGAGAGGTACTGTTGGGTGGACTGGTGTAGGTTCGTTGGATGTATCTAGTTGAAAGATATTTGGGTCGACTGAAGCACACTGTTGGGATAAAGCCAGAGCTGATGGTTCAATAGCAGAGACTCATATACATGATGAATGGTCAAGAGCAAAATGTTGATCTTGCTGCTCCGTCTTCTCCTAAGCTATCAATGTTTTCCCAGAATGTACGGCCCTTGGGTGCACAAACGGGTTACGATTTAATTGATGGAGAGTTGGGTAAAGTTCAGTGGTACGTGCTAAGTAATTCTGGGAGATTGATGAGTATCTCAAGTATGTTGTTGCATGCTTTGAATAATTTTAGTTAAAAAAGTTCAACTATAACTTTTGTGCTCAAAATAATATTCTTTGCACTTATATACAGTGAGCACATGGACAAACTTAGGACGAAAGGCGTAGAGAATATAGAGGCAAGACATAAGGAAAAATTTTCCGGATGGTTTGAACAACGTGTATGAACTAAAATTACATATATGTTAAATTTTGAAACTTTTAACTCTGGGTAACTTTTAATAAGTATATACTATTTCAATTGATAAATTTTGGAACAACGTGCTTGTGATCCCGGATTAGTTTCTCCTGAATTGTATGCATTGGCCCATGGTCCCTCAAATAAAGCACTTCAATACACTGCATGCACGGTTCGAGGTTATAAATTTCATATTCTGGACCGTGAATGTAATAGAAAGACTCAAAATTGTGGTGTGTTGGTTGAGGGGAGTCATGGAACAAATGATATTGACTATTATGGTGTCATACGTGATATTATCGAATTGAAATATCTGAGTGAGTCTGTAACATATGTATTTAAATATGATTGGTGGGATCTAAGCAGTGGTCAGGTTTCGATACATAGGGATAATCACTTTATGAGTGTCAATATCGCATCTAAATGGTACTAAAATGATCCATTCGTATTGGCTTGTCAAGCTATCCAAGTTTGTTACTTGATTGATCCAATAAAAGGCACTGATGAAGATAGTGGAGAGAAAATTGAAATATATATGAAGCAGGAACGAGTGCGGATTAAGAGAATAGTGGAGATGAAGATGATACTATGATGCGAAATTCAGTAAAATTCTCTTGGAAGTAAAGAGAGAGTTTAGGGATCAGAGAGAGTTTCTCATTCATGAGACTTACTATTTATACTATGAGTATGGAGGGACAGATCTTGTCTGCCCCTATGGAGTCTGTGTCCTTCGTACAGTTCTTTTTGTCAGAGTTCTTTAGCACAGCGCTGCTCTTCAACAGCATCATTAATTTGATGTGTAGCTTGGATAGTGGTGCCAATAATATAGCGTAGTTCCCTGATTTGCTTCACCCTGCTAGTGCCTTTGGTGGTTCGTTGACGCTTCCATTGTCAGAGGATCGAGGGTTCCCCGTACTTTCTGCCCCTTATGCGGACAAACACTCAAGTGCTGGATACAATTAAAGGGATCCCCAGGTCGGCAAGTCTCATCCCATTGCAACACGTCCCCTCGTGCAGGTATTGTCCAGAGGAGCCTACTCGTGGGTAGAGCTGAAGAGTCTACTTGCTTGGGGCTGGGCCTTTGCTTCTTGTCCTTTTAGTCACCCCTTTCAGCCACATTAGGACAGAAGGGGGAAAAGCCCTTCACAGTTATCTCTCTAATTCTCACCGAACTAGTACGGTGAGAATTATTATTAACCTTGAACCTGCCTTTTAATTGAGGCTTGGATCCTTCTGCTGATGTGTACATGACTCTGAAGTTTGAGGAGGTTCCCGTCGCTTGGCTACCTTGATATCGTTTCCCTTCAACTTTTGTTGGCGCGTCTCTCGATAACTTTAATGGCATCTTTTCAGTTGTATCAATGTCAAGGGCGTCAGATGGCTCTTCGCCTTCATGTCACTTCGTGGTGATTATTTCCGAGATATGAAGCGTCTTATACTTCTCCCTTCTGCCATGGGGCGTGGGATTTTAACCGTTGCCTTCCCCTATATAAATGCAGTTTGAATTAGAGTCTCCTTTCCTTTCACTGCACTGTAATCTTCCTGCCATCCTCGTTCTCCCAACTTCTTCTCCTCTTTGCTTATTCTTCTTTCTCTACTACATTCTACTTCTTTGTCGATGACCTATAAGAAATCCACCTAACCCATGGCTTCCAGTGGGAGAGACAAGCTCCATAGGTTGGTGACGTCGAGCTGCCAGCAGTGGTTGGCATTCCAAGGTTCAAGAGCCGACGCTGGCTTCACTTGGCCTTACTTACTAGGTGCTAGAATCAGTGCTCTTCGAGGTCCCTGGCCCACACGAGGCTGCTGTTAACACAAGGTTGCCCTTTTTCCTTCCATGTTTTCATGTGGCTTGAGGCTTCCTTTCCCTCGTCCCATTTGTGACTTGCTAGATCAGCTTGGTCTAGCCCCATCTTAGTTTCACTCGAATGAATGGAGGCTCCTGATTTGTTGCAGCATCATTTGGAGGCGTGCCTTACTGGAGTCAGACCCAAAGCAAGCCAACCTGATCGATCGTGAGTTCTTTCTTACTCACAAGGTGTTACGGTAAAAGGCGAACATCTGCGATTCCAGGGCAATGCATGCCCTCGTCAATCTGGAGTCGTGGTATCGTAAGGTGATGGACAGGTCTACAGAGTTCTTCTTTGTGTCTGGTCATGGATGGGAGTTCCCTAGGGTCAGGTGAATCATCTTGATTTCCTTATTCTAGCAGATTGGGGAAGGGTTCAGGAAGACAAGGCGCGTCCGACGGCTACCCTTGCCAAGTTGCGGAGTATTGCCATCGTTCGGGAGTGGGTGTAAAAGAACTTCAATAGCATATTCTTGAAAGTCCTCCTTTCAGAGGAGAGCCTAAGGGTTTCTCTGCCTCCCCTTAGCCACGTTCCTTTTGACGACAGGGTGGTTGATCCCGGCCTTGGATCACTCTTGCCTGAAAGCGCCCCTCGGACCCTTCTCCCTCGAGCAAGAGGAAGAAAACTCGCTTGGAGGGGGCCGGGGCCGATAACGGGCCCCTTCTGAAACCTTGATTCCTGAAGGGCGGGCGTCGACTACGCCTGAGTTTCATTGTCTTGTCATTCCGATGACACCGGTGGAGGCATCTCGTCTTCCTGCTGGCATAGAGGTGTTGCTAAGACCTTTTTCCTTGGAATCCTTGGGCACACCAGCGAGAGATCCTTCGGCTGATGCTCCCATAATGCTGCCCCCACCAACTGATGCTGGTGATGTGCTCCTAGAAATGGGTGAAATTAATGCCCGACCTAAGGAGTTTTTGCAATCGAGATTCTGGGGCGGGTTGTCGTGGGGTAATGCTCTCTGGGGGTCTCCTCCCCTTCTTTAGCTGGTTCTGTTGTCGACAGTCACTCCTTTGAAGGCGAGGTTAAGGTTTCCTCAGGGGCCTCGACTCCACAGCAGGTAGGGAGGATCTTGGGTCGCTTGGAAGCTCGGACGTCATCATTGAGAGAGGGCGGCCGCTACTTCCAATAACCATATCGTAGAGGTGGAGCACCAAGCAGAAAGTGATCTCCCTCTGGATGTTGTAGTCGACTCGGGTCCGGGAGGTCCATGCGAAGATCTACCTACGCAGGTGGAGAACCAAGAGGAGGGTGGGTCCCTTCTAGATGTTGTAGTTGGCTTTGGTCCAAGAGGTTTGTGTGAAGATCTACCTATCCAGACAGGAACACACGCCAAAGAAGTTGTTGATAGGGTTCATCAAGCCGAGGCGGCTGCACAATCGTATGATTTTGAGGACTTAGTAGAAGTTGTCCCTCCTTTGGTCCGACTAGAAATGGAGGGGTGCCGTGCGGAAGTTATCAGCCACGGCCCCAAGTGTTTGTCTGGCTTTTTCTATAAGGTTCGGCAATTTCTTTCTTTGCCCTTTTCCTTTATTGAATGTTGCATGTCGGCCCCTCTTGTTGTCAGGGTTCCACTTAGCTAGCGGCCTTTATTATGGACAGCCAGGAGGCTGTTGAGCAGGAGAACCAGGATCTTCATGCGATGACCCAGACCGCCCTTCAGTGTGCTCGTAGTGAGAGGGAAGAGAGGGAGTAGTTGGAGCAAGAACTGAAGTGGGTACAGCTTGCCTTGGAAGAGGAGCATAGGAAAAACAAGAACCTTGACAGCCGCCGAAAAAGGCTCAAGAGGAAAGTGAAGGAAGACTGCCAGCGGACGGAACGGCTTGTTACAGTTCTTCAAGGCGACCTGTCTCTGGTACAAGAGATCTCCTTCCGCCTGGACACGTTGCTGAAGTTGGCCTCGGGCTTTTGCGATCTCGCGTGGGGGCACGGGTGCGCTGAGGGTCATAGGTCGATGAGGGACCACCTTTTGGGGAGTCCGTAGTTACGTTCGTGGACTTTCGAGAAATATTTGCAGGCCCTCGACCTTGCCCAGGTCACTGTCGATGAATAGGCTTTCGCGTTTAGCTGCAAGTTGGGAAGGAAAGAGATCTTTTATGCTTTCATGGTCTTGCCTTCGTAGTCGTGCTCGAGCTTGGTGATTCTGCTTTCGATGTTCCTGAGGTTGGCACTCCCAGTGCTAAGGTCTGACATCACCATGCCTTAGCTTCTTGGTGCCGCTACTACTCTTTTATTTTGCTCTTCCCTTTCCTTTCTTTTTTGTAAATGTATATACCTATGCGTCGTCGCCCTACAGCTTGTATCTAACTTTGATTAATGAAATCGTTCCACATTTAGTTGTGCTAGACCGCTTGTCTTTACATTGTTTCCCTTTTGTGTTTTTCCTTATTTTTTCTTTTTCGTGGCCTGCCTGGAGAGTTTTGTCACAGGCAATTATGGGATTCCTAACTACCCCGCTGGCCATCCGCTTATCTGTTTGTACTGCCTTCATTCGCCCTTGTTAGGTAGTCATCCTCTTAGGGCCTTTAACGACTTTATTTGGTGAGGCTTTGGTTCACCGCACCTTATAATTTTCCATTGTACTTAGCTGACTTTTGCTATATGTCATTGTAATTAGCTGCTTTACATTGTAACTTGTTCTTTGTAACTCTGTGGCTTCTTACGGGCTCATTGTTAGGCGAAGGGTGCAGGAGCTTACGGTCCACCCTGCCAACACCTAGCCTATTCCTGATGACCCCGCAGGTTAACAGATCTGCTGCCCACACTGTTTTCATCTGCCTTTATTAAGTAGTTGTTCTCCTAAGACTTTTAGCCACTTTGTTTGACGAGGCCAATGTCTCTTCTCCTTTTCCTTATGCCAATTTCCTTAATTAGCTGTCCGTCTTTTGAATGTGCTTTACCCTGCCTAGTCCTTTTGTTCTACCATTTTATGTTGTTGTGCTTTACTTTGGCATGCAACTGAAAGAAAAGAACAAAAGTTTTGTCAGTGTTCGTTGGCCTTTGCCCATTGCCGTCAGCTTAGGGGAGGGAAATCCTCCCCTAAGAGCTAAGTTGTGCTAGGAGAATTACGGCTGCCTCCTTGGGGGAGGCTGGGTAGCGTTGCGCTAACCTGCCTTTATGCCCCTCCTAAGTAGTGTCGTGGCCACAATGTTGGATATGAGTAGGTCGAGCTACTCTTTGTCACGATGATGGCTGAGATATATTCTTCGGGTAGCCATGGGGCTGATCCCACTCTCCACCGTGGGGAGACAAGGTTGCGTCTTGCTCAGCCCGTCTCCTTGGTCCGCGGGGAGGTAAGCTGTTTGAGCAGTTTAAAACTAGATCCACTCTTATCTGTTAGCATTTTGTATTTAATCCCTGATTGAAAAATACGGATGCTATCATAAATTTATCCTTAAGCTTTGTAGGAGTTAGACTTTGCAAACCTGGGCCCTCTGGCCTATGACGCGATTTGCCTGTCACTTTTGCTGGGCTATTGACGTCCGTACTCCTTGGTGCCATATTCAAGCTGTCGAAGGAACTGGCCCGCAGACGTCAAGACGCCTTAGGCTGACCTGCTCCTTTAATCCCCGAGGAGGTAATTTCTTTGGGCATTCGTGGGCCGACTTGTTCTTTATTGTGATGGGAGTCGGGGTAAGTGTTAAAGCAGCCGAAAGGCTTGACCCACTTTTCTTTGCGGGAGGGTTGGAGCGGCCTCTGGCTTAACTCCTGAGAGGAGGTAAGTTTTTGTGAAGTTTGCAACTAGACCCACTCCCACTGTTGATGCTTATGAGGAAGGTAAGTCTTTAGTCTTCAGGCAGTTAAGGATTGACCTGCACTCTGCCACAGGAAGGATAAGGCAACCTTTTGGCCTACTTTTCCCTTTGCTATCACCCTGGGGGGGGGGGGGGAGTGGGTAAGTTTAGACAACAATATAACTAGTCTGCTTTTCACCGCGATAGGGGTTGGGTTAAGTTGTTCGAGCTGCCAGGGGGCATGACCCACTCACCATCGCGGGAAAGGATAGATCAACATTCGGCCTAGTTCTCCCCTTCGATCCCGTGGGAGGTACGTTTTTCAGGCAGTTTGAGACTAGACTCGCTCCCAGCTATTGATATCGCAAGGAAGGTAACTGTTGAGTCAGGCTGGCGTTGAAGGTAGAACCCACTCTCCATCGTTGGAGGAGTAGAGTGGCCTTTGGCCTAGCTCTCCCTTTGATCCAACGGCAGGTATGTTGTTCAGGCAGTTTGAGACTGGACCCGTTCCTGCTTGTTGATGCTTGCAAGGAAGGTAAGTTTTTGTCTTCAGGCTGCTGAGGATTGGCCCACACTCTGCTGCAGGAAGGCTAAAGCAGCCTTTGGCGTACTCATCCTTTTGGTACTCCACAGGGGAGGTAATATATTCGGACAGCGATGTGGCTGGTCCGCTCTTTGCTACGATGGGGGTCGGGATAAGTTGTTTGGGTCACCGAGGGGGCAAGACCCATTCTCCAACATGGGAGCGGCTTTTAGCCTAGCTCTCCCCTTAATCTCACGGGAGGTATGCTTGTTCGGGTAGTTTGGGATTGGACCTGCTCCCATCTGTTGACATCGCAGCGAAAGTAAGCATTGATTTGGTGATTATTTTGTTGTTGCAGATTTCGTTACTTGTAGATCGTCTTGTTGGTATTTTGTTGATAACAACAATGGGTTGGGGTAGATGTGTTGCTTTGTCCTGGAAAATCATGCCTTTTAATAAATAGCAAGAATTTATGTATTGAAATGAAACATTACAAAAGAAAGGGAAACAAAGCCTTCAACTGGGGAGCTTTTGTTCATTTTGCCTTTGCCTTTGGGGCCATGCACCTTCCCTCTCCCCCTCGAGCCCGGTAGGGTGAGTCGCAGACTAAGGCCTACCAGGCTCTCCAAGCAGTGCATGGCCTACTCTCTCATGGAGGTGCTGTCCGGGGTAACACCACCATCCTTCTACTCAGCTCTTGGACATAGCATTCTCTTGTTAGAACCTGTTTGCCTCGAATTTCTCCCACTTCGTGGGGAGTCAAAAACTTCATCTTGAGATGGGCCTCCCAATGATGGCATTGTATGACGACGGGGTTCTCACTACCAGGAAGTCGACCATGACTTAGGTCATGCAGGGGGCGCTGCCCACGAGGATCGACAACGTGATGGTTCCCACATAATGAACCAAACTCCCGAAGAAGCCATTCAATGGCATGGGGACCAGATGTAGCTGGACAACATCTATTCCCATCCTGGTGAAGGCTTCTTAGAATAGGATGTTTGCGAAGCTTCCATTGTCAATGAGGATCCTTCATGTGGTGAATTTGGCGACCAACATAGTCACCACCAGGCCATCATCATTGGGGTACAGAACCCTCCCTCGTCAACCCCGTGAAAGAGATGACAGGGTCGGCTCGGCTTTTTTGTGCTTGGCGGGATGGTACCCCGCCGAGTACACCTCGTGGTACCGGGCTCGCTTGGCATGTGCCTTTCTACTTGAGGAGGAGAGGCCCCACCCCCAAATCCTCTTGCTATGGTCTGGATTTCCCCGAGTGCAAGTCTCCCACTGTGGTGATGAACAGGGGCGATCTTGCTGCGACCCTCATGCTGGTGGTCATCGCCAAGGGCTTCCGTCCCTCCTACGTGTGAACTCAATCTGTGTTCTTTCCCTTGACCTTCCCTTTCTTTCCTGTTCTAGCCTCCCGTCGGGGAGATAACACTACCTCATCCACTCTGCATGCTCCCTTCTCCCTTGCTAAGAGAAGCAATTCTCGGTGTAATGCAAGGTGGACCTATGGTATGTGCAGTAGCGGCGGTGTCGAACTCGTGGATGGTTAATGTAGGCTGGTCGAATTGAGGTCCCAGTCCCCTCATCGGAGCTTCCTCCTTCCTATTGTCTTGGAAACTCTTCTTCGACTTCTCGTGGACCTTAACCCTATGCGGGGCCCTCACCTTCCTCTCTGCTCACTCCAGCTCCTTCTTTTTTGGCTCCGTAAGGGCCCAAAGAGTCTCCGAAATGTCTATGAAGTTATTGGCCTGATCCATGAACTCTCGCAACGTCAAAGGAGTCTCCCAGAAGCGCCACTAGAGTTATTTTCTCATCCGAGTCATCAGTGGTCATGCGCTCCTTGTTGAACTAGGACAAGTAGGACTTCAGGCTCTCCTCCTCTCCCTGCTTGATGGTGAGGAGGGATGCTACTAGACACCGTCTACTCTGATTCGACATAAACTAGGTCAGAAAAAGTAGAGCTAGCTCGCCAAAGCTATCTACGGATCGGGGCACCAGAGACCCGAACCACACTCTTGCTGGCCTCTTTAAGGTCAAAGGGAACGCCCTGCATCCCCCTTCGCCTGGGAAGCCATGCAATGTCATGTGAGCCCAAAAGGTTTCCAAGTGCTCAAGGGAGTCCCTCCCTCGATCATACATCTCCATAGTTGGAACCGTGAACTTTGGTGGTAGGGGCACATCCATCACCTCCTTCGTGAAGGGTAGACCAATGCTCGTGAACAGTTGGTCTACCAACTAAAATGTGTCCACCTTCCTTGCAATCTCTTCGTAATTTCTTTTGAGATTGTGGAGCTCGTTCTGTATGTTCTTCCTTTCTTCCTCCCTATTCACCCCAGCTCTTGTGTTCTAGGACTCCATGTGTTCGCTATCGTTGGGTTCTGCTTCCTCGTCTTGCACTCGTTAAGGCTTTTTGAGCTCTTCGTTCTCTTTGTGAAGCGATTGCACTTCGTCGGTCAGCTTTGTCACCCATTCCTCCATGGTTTTCAGCATTGCCTCCATGGCTTCCAATGTGTCTCTTCTAAGCTGTCTGAAATGGGTTGTCGCAGGCATACAAAGTACACGCATGATCTATAAGGATCTCACTAACGGCGTCATTAATGTGCATGTAGCTCAGGTAGTGTTGTCATTAATGTGGCGTGGTTTTTCGATTTGCCTCACCCCACTGGCGTCCTTAGTGGTCCATTGATGCTTCCCATGTCAGAGGATCGAGGGTTCCCCATACTTTTGCTCCCATTACGCAAACAAGCATTTGAGAGCTGGACACTATTCGAGGGGTCCCCAGGTAGGCAAGTCTCATCCCCCTGCAACACGTTCTCTCATGCAGATAGTATCCAGAGGAGACTACCCACAGGCCGAATCAAAGAGTCTACTTGCTCTAGCTAGGGCCTTTGCTTCTTGTCCCCTTAGTCACTCCTCTTAGGCCCATTGCGATAGAAGGAGGGGAAATCGCCTTACAAATTATATAAAGATGAGATAATTGAATTTTATGTAATCAGCAATTTGGCGAAACTCTTACGTATAGCTGCCCCCGGTTACTTGCAACCCACGCTTGTAGGAGAAGTCAAGCCGAACTTTTCTAGAAGAATAGAAGGGTGGAAAGATGTAAAAAGGCAAAAGACAATGAATATATGCAAACTTATTCAATCAAAATCGACGTCCAAGTCTCTCGATATACGTTAGGATGATCATGAGTTGCTATGCTGAGATTCACGCATCCTACCCATCTATCAATTTGCAAAAATTCAAAACTGAAATTTCTAATTACAAAAGCGTAAAACTCGTATACGAATTTTGCAATTAATTCAATATTTATAAATTAAGTGAAATTTTTCTTTTTTCAAATGAGTCATTCTATACATAAACACAGCACACCTTACGTGTAATATTATTATTATTATTATTATTATTATTTTTATAACTAAAACGTGCGTTCTAGTGTTATTCTTCTCCACCTACACAGCACACATACTTGCACAGGAAAGCAAGCAGTTGGAATCAAAATGAAATCTCTCCCACTAAAAGAGCTTCAACTTCTCTCCTTTCCCTCAAAATCCATCATCTCCCATGTCTTCCAACCTTTCGTTGCACCACTTTCTACTATTATTGCTACTTCTTCTAGTGAAGCTACTTCTTCCATCGCAACTTTAACCCAAAAGGAACTCACAAAGATAAACCTTCTCCTTCCACGCCTTTGCCTCTTAAACCATCTCCTCTCAACAATCCACCTTACCACCACTGCCCTCCTCACAAACCCACCTCCAAAATCTCTCTCTCTCTTTCCATTCTCGTTGACTCCCTCACTTACCGAGCCAAACATGGCCCTTCTGAGCGCGCACAAAAAACATACTCAAACATTCATGCAAAAGTTAAAAAAAAAAACAATAATTCACAAAAAAGCTGCAGATCTGGAATCAAGTGTGGTTTCTCTTCAACATTAACTCGACTTCACAGATCTGGAGTATGAACGCAAGAGATGACTTCTGTGGGACAAGTTCTAAGGATGGAAGAAAGTGATGTCGTACACTGGATCTGTGGGAAGAGACAACTTCTGGCGTGATTCTGAGGGAGGAGAGCAAGGGAAGGGAAAATTTTGGTGTGATTAAGATTTCTGGCGTAACAGAAAATTTTCGAGGGGAGGGAAGAGAGAGACATAACGGGTGACATGGGAGATTGGGTTTTCGTGTTGAACCGTGACTTGGACATAAATCAGGTTCAGACATGTCAGGTGTGCTGTGTATGTTAAAGGAACCAACAGCTAAGTAGCTTTGTTCTTTTCAAATATAGGGAAGAACTCTAACAAGAGGTATATTTAAAATAGGTTGTCTTTTTCATTTTCTACATAAACATTGGAGAACATATTTTGACAAATTGATTCACTATTTAGATATTACTTTAACATCAAAGTGTTTTGTTTTCTCAATAATTCTTATTAAGGATGTTAACTTGGCAGTTATTTTGGAAAAAATTGATATAATTCGAATCAATTAATGAGGTTTTCGTGAATAATACTAGATACAGTTGTAAAATATGCAAATATGGAGTTTTACTATTAAAAAAGAGTATGGTTTTACTATTAAAAAAGAGTATTGTTACATATAGTCGTGGAGTGTCCAAGCGTCGTGTAATCGCTTTGAAAAGGAGTAAGATCTAATATTAAATTTTTTTTAAGTGGATCCCGCATTTATTCACTTTTTTCAAAGTGATTGCACTGTGCTACAATCACGACTACAACTATCATTTATTCACCTTTAGTACCAGAGGGCGCATATTGGATTCATTCCAGAGTTCTTTGTCCCCTACCATCGTGGAGGCATTGATTTGCATTCAGAATTGGATCAAAGGTACTCAAATTCATGTTCATGTAATCATTGATTTCATTTTATTATTTTGATTTATTTTATTTATATTCATTTTATCGTTATTAATTTCAAATTTAATTGTTGTAGCCATGCATGATACAACGTCTACCTCTATTACAGTATGACTTCACCATATTGGATCTCGACCCACCATTGCCATTTGCCATAGGTTTGTACAATTTGTATTGTCCCTTAATTTTTTTCGTATTTATATAAGTTTTGGTATCTAATTGTTTTCTAATCTTACTGTCATATGCACACCCCAAGCCTCAATCCTAATTTCAAGCCGAAATTCAAATGATATATTCTCAATGTCGCATCTTGATCCTCATATCATTTTGGTTAGTCAGATTTTAATTTATAATTTTTTAATTTCTAATGGTTCTTTGTAATTTTAACTTTTGTTTCTTGTTTATAATTCTAATTTATCTTCCTATTCAGTTGTTAATGTTTCAGATTTTATGATCTCACGACTCACAATAGACAATACTAAATTCTATTTCCACCCTTGGCCACCCCTCCAAATGTCAAAGGCAAAAGTTCAAACAGCTCACTTTTATCATTTATATTCAATTGTATTTAGATTTTACATATTCAATTCTTTATAATGTTGATACAATAACCATTTTATGTTTGTAATTTTGTAATTATTTTATCTTACTTTGTATTATTGTAATATTTAGTTATTATAGATTTCTTATAAATTGTATTATTGTAAATCGTAATAGCTTAGGAGTTAGGACTTATTAGTATTGGTAGTATTTCATTTCTCATAATTTGTATTTTCTTATTATAAATTCAATGCATTGTTTATTGCTATTTAATTATTATATATCTTTTTTGTTTATTGCTAGATCCAAAATGGCTCAGAAACAACTGCTGGGCCCATGACCAATTTGGGGATACGGGGGAACTAATGGATAAGGTATCCTTCCCCTCAACCAGGTACCCAAAGAGAGGGACGGACAGATAGGGTATCCTCCCCTGCACCCCAATACCCAGACAGGGTACTCCACCCCCGCACCACGAGAGTGGGTGACGAGGGTGAAAACTCGACCCCCTTCCCATGCGCCGAGGCCCGGGGGGGGGGGGGCATCATACACGAGTAGAGCAAGACTGGAATGTTTGGAAACTCTTTTTTTCATTTTTTATTTATCCAATTTCATCTTATTTTCTTTCCAAATATCATTTTAATATAAACGTTTTTAACTAATCATTAAAACTTTTTCAATTTTTTAAATAAAAAATAAAAAACATTTCAACTTTTTCAAATCTCAAAATAAAAATAATATGAAAGAATTATATTGTAACAATATTTTAAGTTTATAATATTTTTTATTAAACTTTTTACTCTCATTTCCAAAGCCCAATAAATACTTAACTCAAATTATCTTATTACTATTCATAAATAATTTTATTTATAAAATTCTCATCTCATCTTATTCTCTAAACATTCCAAACAGTAAAAAATTCCTTCGAAATCGAATCTTTTTATATTGTATTTGGTCTGAAATTTGTGTATGTATATAGATTTTTTTTTCTTTCCATTACTGTTTATAAGTCGTTTTCAAAGAATACTTATGAAAATGCTATAAGAGAATTGTTACCGTAAAACAAATACTACAAAATAAAATTACAAACTAACATTATTTTATATAATAAATCTACTTTATAATAAAAATAGTTTTATAATATTATAATTTTATTTTTATAAATTTTTTTTGTAGTTAAAAATTTTCTCTTACTATATATACATCGTACTCATATTAATGGTTAATTATGCATGAATGAAAAATGCTAATTGGGAATAAAATTAAGGTGAAGTTTAGACAGTGAGTTGATATAAAATTTAAATAAAATATTATTTTAATTTTAAAATTTTAAAAAAATAAATTATTTATTATATTTTATGTAAAAATTTAAAAAAATTATAAAAATTATATAAGATAAAATAAGAAGAGGTAATTTAATTTTATATAATTGATTTGACGGATGTCCTACTTACGGCCGCCCCCGGTTAATTCAACGGGCCGCCCGTAGAAGAAGTCAAGCCGAACTTTTTCAGAATAATACAAGGCCGGAAAGACGCAAAACGGCAAAAGACAATTAATATATGCAAACTTATTCAGTCACCATCGCCGTCCAAGTCTCTCGATATACGTTAGGATGATCATGAGTTGCTATCAAGATGAGATTCACGCATCCTACCCATCTATCAATTACTCCAAGGCAAGACGTAATCTTCCAATTATTAGTTAAGCACAATGTCAAGTACAATATCAGATTCGATGGATCGATCGAGGACCCAAAAAAAAACAAAAAAAAAAGCACCAAGGCAAGACAGAAATATTGACAATCTCGATCGAGGACCGAAAAGAAAGCACCCGGACGAGACAGAAATATTGACAAGATTGTTAAGCATAATGAACTTTGAGATAGAAAATTTTACAAACAATATTATATAAAAATATATTTATAAACTAAAATTATTTCATATAATTAAAATTATTTTATTGTAATATGAATTAACCCAATTTACAACATCACTTTATAAATTTATTTATAAATTATTTTTATTTAAACTGAGTTGCATTATATATGAATAATGACACAGTACTGTAATGCCGCAATCTGCTGGCATTTTAGTCTGCCTAAAACATTTCGGCCAGAAACATCACACAATATCTATCCCATCATGAATCAAGCTCGCTTTCGATGTGTCAAACATTAAATGCTTAAGAGCTGCAAACATTCCGGCCACGTGTTCGTGAATAATGGATGGGTGATAAACACGTGATATAGTACTTATTATCTGTCCAATAATGCAGAACGACGAACATACAGACACGCCCACAGCTATTATTTTCAGGCCGAAATCTTAAGAAATATAATATAATTTATACTTTTTTTTTTTATTATTAAGTACCAAATTCAGCACGTGGTGGTTTAACGCATAATGTTGTATGTCTGGCCTTTATGCGACCGTGCCTCATTTTCGGCAAGGAAATATAGCAAAATGAACGATCCTCAAATTGAAGAAGGATGAGATTAGGATCAACACGAGTGGATCCTCAATATTGCACTGTTCATACGGAAACATATGCCGGTTCAACTGCAAAGGAGTCTCAGAAAAAGAATAGTATGTGGCAACGTTCTTTCTTTGTCGAAAATGACGCACGGTCGCATAAATGCCAGACATACAACATTATCCGTTAAACCACCACGTGCTTAATTTGATACTTAATAAAAAACTTCAACCCATAAAAAAATATATAAATTAAATGAGCACTGCTATGTACAGTCTCCTTCTAGTACTCCTTTACAGTCCTACACATGCATTTCATTGAATTGACTAAATTGTCCTTGGTTCCAAAACTAAACCCAGAAGAGACGTTTAGTGTATCGAAGGTGGAAATTATTTTCCCTCTCTATGCCCATCGACGACCTCCTCCACCAACCTCCTGCACCATCGTCTCCTCCACTGCCCATTGCCGGCCTCCACCGTCCACAGAGTTGCAGTGCTCTTCTCCTCCACTTCCCATTGCCGACCTCCTCCGCCAGTAAGGATTTTGTAACTTAAATTTCTTCTCCTCCACTTCCCATCGCTGCCTTCTCTACAGTGCTCTATGTTTACATTTTTTAATGAAAAGTAAATGATTGCAACTCCAAGTCTAAAATTACCATTTAATGGTAAAATCTTAAATAAATACCCACTCGACCTGAACAAAATCCGCCAATTGGCTTTTCTACTCAGAATATATGACAATATTGGTCTAGCAAAATTGTAACAGTCCTCAAAGTTGGGAAGTGGGAAGAATGAATTCTGTATTGTTTGGTTGTATTGTTTGGTTCATAACTCTATTTCTTAGAAACCTGGCTTTTCCTGAGTAGATAAACTACATCTCTCTTTCCATGTCTTTAAAAAATCTACCTCATTCGTTGGAAACAACAGACATAAAACTATTTGTATGCTATGGTTTATTCTAAAATCCATAAAACTTGCCTCATGTCGAAATGATATCCTTAAATTGGGAACATTTGTTTTATGAATATCATTTCCTTCAGGGCCTCTCACAAAATACTTATCACCAAGCCCGTGCAACTGCAAAAGGAACCAAAACAATGACAGGAATATTTATCATTTCATTATTTATACTATATAATTCCAAAATTTGGCAATTACTCTCCTTCATGCCAAAAACACATACATGCACATCCACATGGGAATAAAAGGGGCCATTGCATGAAACCAAGCCTACCAAATCGCCCCCGTGCCTGATCTATGATTGGAACCTTGAAAATATGAAATCAGGATATCTATGCTTACATTTCTTGCACACTGAAAATATGCTTGTTGTATCAATTCCCCAGATTTATTTTTGTATCAAGTTTGTAAAATAAAAGCTATGATTTATAAAAACCATGTCTTCCCTAGGCTTGTGCTTTGTGATGTTAGAATAAGCAAGTGTGGTTTTTTGTTTGGAACAAAATTTGTCTTTTCCATACGGAACTTTTGTACTTATTTAATTTTTTTAATTTCATGTTGTGTTTAAGTATATGAAGATTGTTCTTGATGGAGAAAGGGAAAGAAAGTACATCTACTAGGCAATCGCTTTTTCTTTTTTCTTTTTTGAAAGCAAAACTTATATGGATACCTCAAATGTGAGAGATGATGAGAAAGTAACTGATAATCTTGAGGTTTTAGAGCCAATGCCAGGGAATGATGATCATGGGGTTTTAGAGCCAACGCTGGGAAATTATGGCGATGGGGTTTCAGAGCCAATGCCGGGGATTTTTTTAAAACTGAGCAAGAGCTCATTGACTACTATAAGCAATATGGGAAACAGACTGTATTTGGCATAATAACCCAAAGAAGCAAAATGGAAAATGATGGGACTATTAGATATGTAACACTTGGTTGTGCTCGTAGTGGTAAGGCATGGAACCGTATTACCAACCTTTCTAAACCACGCTCAACAACAAAGACCAATTGTAAGGCGAAGATTAATGCATCTTGGTTGGTGGTGGCTTACACATAACTACTATTCAAAATGCACACAACCATGGGCTAAGTCTACAAAATGCAAGATTCTTTAGATATAATCGAGCTATTGATGATTTCGTAAAGAGGCAGTTAGATATTAACGACAAGGCAGGCATAGGAATGACCAAAAGTTTTAACGCATTGGCTGTCGAAGTTGGTGGATTTGAGAAATTTTCATTTATTGTGAAAGGTGCATGGAATTATATTGACAAGGCTCAACCCCTTAGACTTGGCAAAGGAGATGCTGATACACTTCGTGATTATTTTGAGAAAATGCAGTATAAGAATGATAGGTTTTACTCATTGATGGACTTGGATGATGATGGACAATTACAAAATGTCTTTTGGGCCGATGCACGTAGCAGAGCAACATATGGGTATTTTGGGGATGCTGTGGCATTTAATATAACATGTCTAACAAATAGATATGGCATGTCATTCACCCCATTTGTTGGTGTTAATCACTATGGACAATCAATACTTTTGGGAGCAGGTTTGATATCAAGTGAAAATACTGAAACATTTGTTTGGTTATTTGAAACTTAGTTGAAATATATGGATGAGAGAGCGCTAAAAACTATCATCATTGATAAAGACAAGGCCATGAAAAATGCTATTGCAATAGTTTTTCCAAACATCGGCACAGATATTATTTATGGCACATAATGCTAAAACTACCAGAGAAGTTAGGCTCATATGCTGAATATAAGTGTGGTTTATGATTCTCAGAATTCTGGTGAGTTTGAGAAGTCTTGGGAGGTATTTCTTGGCACTTACAATTTGCACGAGAATGCATGGCTTCAAAGTCTCTATAGTGAGCGAATGTATTGGGTTCATGTATACTTGAAAGATACATTCTAGGCGAGGATGAGCACAACTCAGAGGAGTGAGAGCATGAATTGCTTTTTTGATGGATTTGTACATTCAGGGACTACGTTAAAAGAATTCTTCGATCAATTTAACAACGCACTGAGGAAGAAAATAGAGAATGAGATGACAGCGGACTTTTACTCATTCAATTGCACAGTCCGATCTATATCCCATTTACCCGTGAAGAAGAAATTTTAAAAAGTGTACACAAATTCTAAGTTTAAGAAAGTACAGGCAGAAGTAATGAGGATTATCTATTCTCATTATGTTCTCATAAAAACGGAAGGGGCGATTACAACATATCAAGTTAATGACTAAAAGCAAGTTGAAGACTACATCAAATGATCAACTTTGCAGGCATACTTCAATGAAGATGAGTGTGAGGCGAAGTGCACTTGTAGACTATTTGAAATGAGAGGAATTATATATAGGCACAATCTTGCAATTTTCGCTGCAAGGGATGTCCAAGTGTTGTCCAAAAAGTACATTATGAACAAATGGAGGAAGAACGTTAAACGTAAATATGCTCTCATTCGAAGCAGTTACGATGACTTGAGTGGTAAACCAACGGCTGGTAGGTACTCTAGTTTGATAAAAATATGTTACGAAGTAGCTACAAATGTAGCAGGAAGCAAAGATAATTCCCTAGACATGACACAAAAGTTATAGGCAATGAATTTGATTTACACTAAATCAAAACTTCATAACACAGTTGCAAGTACTCATACGTCCATTGATGCCGAAACTGGAAGTTCGAAAAAAGTGCTAAGTCCTGGTGTTGTTAGAGGCAAAAGAAGGCCCCCTTCAAAGAGGAGACAACCTACAATAGAGAATTTGCAAACCAAAAACAAAAAGCCCGGTGGCAAGCGACAAAGGAAAATTGTGGGAAGATTTAAATAATGTGATTTTGATATATGAAAACATTTATTTTTAAGTTATTTAATTTGTTTATTCATTCAAATGAAGGCAACCACAAGTCTTGAAGATGTATTAAATCCAACAGATTTGGTAATATTGTCTGGCACACAACAAAGTGTTGTTTCGCAAGTGCCTGGTTCACAACAAAGCATTATCTATGAGGTAAATGTTGTTGCTATTCCCTTTTGCTTCTATGTTGATCGAGTAATTAGCAGTTTTGCATGATTTTTACACAATGTTTCAAACTACTTGCAGGTGGACTT